>LPNX010854886.1:235021-291992 GCA_001517045.1 Pseudotsuga menziesii
CGAAAGTGGAAGCCATTTTTAAATTTTAATTAACTTTCCGTAGAAAATTAATTTCCACTTTTTAAGACAAGATTTCTTTCCTAAAATCTTGGGCTGTTATAAACCTTGCTCTGATATAACCTCGCTCTGATACCAGATAGCCAAAACCGAGCCCACTAAACTTGGGTTTAGCGCTCAGTCAATATTTAAAAGAAAATAATTTTCACTTTTTAACTCCAACCTGTTTTTACTGCGACCACCTTTTTACTACTACCAACTAGTTGGTGCGACCAAGTTGATGCGATCAAATTTGGTGCGATCAACTTTTCTGTGATCTGCGATCAAGTTGATCCCTGCGATCAACTTATCTGCGATCTGCGATCAACTTATCTGCGATCTGCGATCAACTTATGTGCGGTGCGATCACTGCGATCAAGTTGATCCCTACGATCAACTTATCTGCGATCAAGTTGATGCGGCGGTCAAGTTGATGCGATCAACTTATCTGCGATCAAGTTGATGCCTGATGCGATCAACTTCTCTGCGATCAAGTTTGGTGCTTGGTGCGACTAGATTGATAGAATATGATTCTTAGTCTAAAGACTTAAGAATTTTACAAATACTTTTCACTTGTGCGTAAGATGAAGTAAAATGACCACATTTACAAATCCAAATAACTTATGGAAAACATATGCCCAAATATGTAGGAATATTTGAGCGGAACAAAGTGCGGTAAAAACTGGAACTTTCACGCCGTGAGATTTTTATGGGTTCTTGTTTGTTTTTTTACTTATCAGTAACAGTAAAAGACATTTACAGAAGTAAATCTGGAAATATGAGCGGCCAAATAATCATGAATTCAACCACAAACTATTTCATATATTCAACTATGCGGAAATACAAAGTAATACAAACTTGTCTGTTACAAACTCGCCCCTTTATAGAGCTTCAGCTCTTCGGCTAAATCAAATGCACAGAAGCTTGAGCTTCAACTTCTCTTTCTCACCCGGAGTTCCTTTGTGTCTGTGTTCCTGTTCTCTGTGTGTGTGTCTGTTCGTGTATGTAAACTAAATTACAAAATGCTTCTTCTATTTATAGACAACCTGAAGATTGCTTCAGCATAAACCGACTTACTTGCCGACTTACTTTGCATTAAACACTGCAATAACTATCTATCTAACAACTTAGCTTCTGAAATAAATTCGACTCAGTTACGCTGCCTACTTGTTGACTTTTCCTTCTTGTCAGACTAACAGACAAGATCGTGGCTTCTACAGACTCTAACAGAGTCGGCTGGAGATCAAATATAGATCTGCGAATTAATTACATTTTCCAACAATGCTCATGAGGAAAATCCATCGATTTCTCTTTTGGACTAAATTCCTGTTTGAGTTTTTGGTAACCTTCTTTGAAATAATTATTATTTACAATTTTAGTTGTGACAATGTGTCACATAAACTTTCGTATTCCATGAGACTCTTGAAATGTTTAATCCCTTTGCTCTCAATGATAAATGCAATGTGCTGAGCAGCCACGCATGTTCTTCTTTCTGAATGTCAGATAATCTTACTGGAAACCTATGGCCAGACCTAATTTACATTAGCAAAACGCCAGAATCCTCTGGAATTGAGAACTTATTTAAAGTTGTAAGGTACAGATTTTGGACAGCTGTAAATGGGGAGTAAGCTATGAGAATCGTAAGCATAATGTCACTCACAGCCACATAAATTATATTCAATACAATGTTGATAGTTTCCATGCACCGTGCAATCAACGCAGAGAATCTAATTCCAATTTCTTAAAAGAAAAATGCAAACACAGTTGAAACTTTCGGGAACAGTCGGCGCTGGTAATCGAACTTCGCTCACATGGATGTCAGTAGGTCACATTATTATGGAAAGTTGCATGACCACATCTTATTTCCACTGGCGTCACGTGTCATGCTGAGCGCTGGAACTTTTGCGATGACGATGAAGTCACGTGATCTGCTGAGTTCTTGAGCTTTTGCCACGATGATAATTGTACAAGTGAGTGCACTAATTTTGAAATTAGTAGTACACAGCTACAGCTATAAGATACATCTCTCTCGATGTCAAACTTGCAACTCCGTCCCACGTTCGTGGTCTTTTCCTGGTTGTTTTCATCTTCATCTTGATACCAGTAAGAGGAAGAGGAAACAGCTGATTTGATTGAAAATGGCAAAGGCAGTAGCTTTGCTTTTTATAGTTATGATCGGTGTAGCAACCACCATGATAACTCCTATCATGGCAAGCGCCAGCTATAACTGTCCTCCTGGCACTCCTACTGTCCCAAGCCGGGGAAGTAGCCCAGGCGCTGGTGGCAAACCAGGAGGAGGAAGTAGCCCCGGCGCTGGTGGAAGCCCAGGAGGAGGAAGTAGCCCCGGCGCTGGAGGCAGACCAGGAGGAGGAAGTAGCCCCGGCACTGGTGGCAGACCAGGAGGTAGCCCCGGCGCTGGTAGCAGACCAGGAGGAGGAAGCTCATCCTGTCCTTTAAATGCAGTGAAACTGGGAGCCTGCCTTGATTTGCTGGGGGGTTTGGTGCACTTAGGGATTGGAGACCCTGTTGTCAACCAGTGCTGCCCAGTGATACAAGGCGTTTTGGAGTTGGAGGCAGCACTCTGCTTATGTACAACTATTCGCCTCAAACTACTCAATCTCAATGTCATCCTTCCCTTGGCTCTGGAGCTTTTTGTTCAATGCGGCATGACCCCTCCTCCCGGATTCAAATGCCCACCTCTCAATTAGGAAGGTATTTATTTCATTAACTGTTATCAATATCCAGTAATTTATAGATGCATTTAGTTTGGTCTGGTTTAAAACTAGGTCTACTAATTATAGTATGTCGGCATTCATTATGGACTGCAGGTGAATGATGTCTACATATATTATATTTTGAGGCACTGGCACTAAATAAGATTGAGGATGACGCACTCGCACTAAATAAGATGGAGAATGTCTGGACTCAAGGGTTAGGGTTAGGGTTAGTTTGATTTATTGAGTATTTATGCTTCATGCAAAAAGTTTTCGCAACTGCTGATAGGGAAATGCTCAGAGCACCTGTACTAGATTACGATTGAAAACAAAATTAAAAAAATTCTATCTAAGGAAACCATTGATTTTTCTGTTTTATGTGATGATCATATGATGGCAGCATATATTTGTCAATCCTGCAGTTAAAAATCATATGTCATTATAGAATATATCGTTGCTTTTGCTTCGTGAGTAAGTTGAAATCCCCTATGATAGCTTTTCTATATTCTCATAAATTTCATATATGTTAATTGTTCTTCAGATGTAATATACACCAGGATGCTGGAATATGTGTAGATGTGACATTAACTGTGTAGAGTAAATCATTTCATTAGCATAACCATATTCTCTTGAAGTTGAATCATAATTGTAGCACACAGAGAATCGTCCATTGCATCATCATTCCTTTTAGAATATAAAATGATCGACCATTTTTAATCTATATATACATCAAATACCGGATTGTGCTTAAAAACCCATGCATACTCTTGCTAATGTTTCTAGGCTTGCCTGCCGCGGGTAGATTGACTGGACTGACTAGGGTTTAGTTCTCTCCTGGTCACAGGGCAGATTCTTCTGTAAATAACCCCTTGGGATGCCGGAAGCATCTGACTCTCTACTGCTGTTTCCGTGATCTACCCGTAGAGCTGACAATGTTGTTGGGTTCGTGGGTTTATTTTTGGACATTACTACGTATTGTAGCTATTAGCCAATCTAATGGAAATTAAGGGACGTGTTCAAAACGACATACATGTATAAAAAGTGTTATATTGCCTACAGTTATCATACCAAGGAGTATGCATAAAAAAGAAATATTGTTGTGAATTGGCCAAAGTTACTTTCTCTACAAACTTCTAACGTCAAAGAATTCGATCCGCACAGCATTTTTGGGTAATGATTTCGATTTCCATTTAACTTTCATAGCATTTGTGGTATGATTTAGATTTCGATTTAATTTTCTAAAAAGTAGATTGAAAAATGAAAATCTAGTTAAACTTGCATAATTTGAGTGTCGTGAGGTTTTAAAGAGCTTGGATCTATTGGAGTATCTTAAGGTTTTAAGGAGCTTGGATCTATTTATACAATTTTAAAGAGAGCTTGGATCTCTTTATACTATTTGCATTAAGATTTATTACATACATAATCATCTGATTGATTCAATGCACTTTTCACCAAGGATATAAGATATAGCATTCAATACTGCAATAAATGCTTCGCCAAATGTTGTATTACAAAATTAAACAGAGTTTTCAGAAAACTCATAGAAAAGGCTCTTAATAAGCATGGAAGAAAACTTAAGATATATTGATATATTGATAAGTGAAAGTCAAGTGAGTAAAGAAAGTTTGAAGTTGTTTAATCTATGCATATCATTGTTCCAAGATGGTAAATAGCAACAACCATATTAATAAGATTTGGAATAGGAGGAGAACAATATATCAGGAGTGGAGTTAATTTAATAGTCGTATCATGATTGGAGTTAACCTAATAGTTATCCAATATAACTGCGATTAGAGTTAAAGTAAAGCTAATATAGTTGCGTCCCAGTATGGGGGAGATCTTGTAACTTTACATAACATTACATAACATTATGTAACGTTCTACAACCCACTATAAGGGAGATCTTTGCGCCCAGAGGCGCTCTCCAGCCCACTATGGGGGAGATCTTGTAACTTTATGTAATGTTACATAACGTTACATCGTTACATAAATGTCGGTCATAAAAAATAAAAAAATTATGTATCCTCCAAAATAAATGTCAACCACAAAAACAACCTAATATGGGTTATTTAGGAGGTCCTGCACATGATTTGGAGAGGCCACTCAGGTATTTCAAGGAGCTTCAATGGAGTCATAAGTTACAGGTGCAAGCTACAGGAATTTCGTGGACATCTCAATATCATCTTGTTCTTCCATGCATCTCAAGTTTTCTCACCATATTTCAGCTCTATAGAGTGAGGCGCACTTGGTGAGCTATTCATCTCTTTGAGGGAGCTTCTCTTGCTCCAGTATTTTGTATTCTGATGTAAATTCTTTGTATTTCAAGTTCATAAAGCTCTCAGGTCTAAGGGCCAAGATATCTCATGTATTATTGTCCAATATTGAAGAAACAATGTCATTTCCCCAATACCTTGTTGTAAACTCTTGCAATCTTGATGGAATCGAATATATGTGTGCACTCCCTTGTTAATGGAAGAAATGGCTATTCATTAATTCGCTTGGCTATTTAGACCAAGAGCCGATTTGTATAATTGAAGGGGCATTCCTCTCTTGTTTACATTGGAGCTTGAAGGCATTGTTTCTTTGTTTATAATTAATCATTTCCTTCCTTTGTTAAGGCTGTAGCATCTTCCCTTTCTTATGTTGAATGATGCCATATTCCAATATGCTCATTGCCTTGTGATTGTCTCTCTTACCTGAATGAAAATAAGAAGGCTAGGTGAAGCACATATGGCAGTTATTTATTGGGTTGGGATTGTAAGATAAGATTGAAGTGTAGCTTTGTTGGGCACTGGTAAAGGGTTGCAATCCATAGACCATATAGTTTAAACTAGAGAATAAGAATAGGTTGGTGCTAAACCACAGATGGAAAAGTCACAATATCAGCTTGATGGGAGAGATACGATAATACAAATGTGCTATATTACAACCGATTCAATGCTGGGTTTCAAATTATGAAGAGAAGAGTATGTTTGGTGATGGTCTGACCACTACAGGATAGTAATCACAGCATTGAACCTAGTCCGGTAATAGAACTCATTCATGCTTATTGGAGAAGTGCAAGTAGAGAAGCTTATATGTAGCCTGATAGAGAACAAAATATCATTTTTTGCATAGATTCATGTTGGTGAAGTGAGTGAGCATCCCTCGTTTATGGATCATATGGGTATCAAAGCAATAGAGTACAAGAGCGCTTTAGAGACAAACAACCATAGCCATAACCATAAGTGCGCTAAATATAGCGATAACACGATAACCTGCAAAAGAGAGTGCAATAGATATAAAGTGACCTCAAGCTTATGATTAATGCTTATAATTAATGAATGAGTAAAAAGTTTACTTTCTGTGCTCGGGATTAAGTAACGAGGAATTTAGCAACTAGTAGGAATTCCGCAATAAAAATTGAGCAATCGGAATTAATACTGCTACCTTTGCTTTGTCCGGTCGGCCTTATCTCCTGCACCCAATGCTTCTGGCTTAGATGCTTTCATTACTGTTGCTGCCTATGCTTATGCTTATGCTTCTTTTCCTGTCTTTTATGCTGTTGGTTCTATTGCTAGCTCTTCTACTGGTGGTAGTGGTACTACTATCTCTGCTAGACCTAGAAAAGCTCCTGAGTATGTAACTACTACTAGGTAAGTAACTACTATTATTGGGTAGTAAGGAACTACTAGTGGGCAAGGAACTGCTGCTCGTGCTGCTACTTAGTATAAATAATTTAATGGATAAATGGATTCTTAAACAGGTGCTTTCACTCGTTCAACTAGCTCTTATGTTGTTGGTGGATCGACTCCTGCCCTTCTAGCTTATAACTTTTTACTGGTCGTGGGGATGGATTCTTGTGTTTGCAGATTTGTTATTGAATGTTGATGTAATTAACAACTTGAATGCTTGAATATGCCTTGTTGATCAAGTTATTAGACCTTGTTACTTTATGTTGTGTATGGTTGAAGGACAAATTACAAGAATTATTTCAATGTGTCAAAACTAGAAACAAAGTAGCCATTAAGTAGCCAAAAGCATTCACCATCACACATGAATGTAAAAAAATCCTTAGACCCCTTATTACATTTCGGGGTGGTCTAAGACAAAAACACAAAATTTATTATTATTCTTCTTTTTTTATTCCTGGTTATAAAATACCATCTTTTAAAGTCTCCTTTTAAGCTTCAATCTAAAACACATTTCACTCATATAAAATTAAACATATACCCTTTGTATGAGGTGTTTTAGGTGAAAACAATGAGGATAAATGCATGCGTGTGAGTGAGGTAGGATGTATAGAAATGCATTACTCTGAATTTTTTGAAGCTAGATCTTAACTTGATCAAGGCGTAGTGCACAGATCTGAACGCTGACTTTTATGGAAAAAGCATGGCCTACATATTGCTATCTTCTCTTATAGAAAACAACAACTATGATGGATTCTATTTTGTTTGGCGCGATCTACGTTTGGGTGATGCGATTCATATTCAACAGCGATTTAGTATAAATCTTTGCTGTGTAATGGATAGATCAAGCATGTGGACGTACCAATTTATGAAACAAGTGGCTAGTTCGATCCCGACAGATGCACCACTCGATCAGGGAGAAAGAAAATGGATCCTTTTTATTACTAAACTAGGTCCTACCAAAGGGAGGGATCCTTTGCTTCCTTTTAAGGACTTATATATATATATAATTTGATGCATGTTGTTGATTGATTTATTGACTTTCGCCACTTGCTTACTGGGAGATCGCCGAGGCTGCGTTAAATTCAGGCTGGTTGAGCTAAAGAGAGGCTTGGATAAGAAACGGCTGGTTAGCTTGTTAGCTGGGGAGCTTGGAATAAGAGGCTGCATGGAAAGCTGGATTTATTTATAAATGGAATACCTAGACGGGCAGAATCTGGAAAAACTACTCATTGGGGGTCAGGTAGACAATATCTCATTGGGGCACATAATAAATGGATTTTATTTTCTATAAATTATATCCTTTTAGTTAGAGCGTTTCTCTCTTTTGCCAAGTATTGATGCCAAGCGTGCGTAGTACTTGTTTTCAGGACCCAATACCCATAAACCACTAGTTGAGGTCAGGCGTAGGCATCTTTGTTTGATGAGTAGTTCTGGTAGTTCCCTCCAAAGTAAAGTGGGCAGTATTTTGTTACCTCCAAAGTGGGCATTCCGGAGGAGTGGGCATTACGAAGTGGGCGTTCTGGTGGACGAACAGCCTATGTATTGGAAGGTTAGTAACTCAAGGGCCAACATACATCTAATGTAGATGTGGGAGGTGACCAATAGATAGAGGTATATGTTGTTCGTTGCTTTTCTATATATATTTTTATGCTGGATGTGATCTGCACGGGATCACGCGAGAAAGGTAAGGTGTTTTATTAACAGGTGGATCATATAGAGCGAGGTTGACATTTTTATATATGGGATTCCACAGGTGGAAGAGGTGCATTCACTTATTCTACCAGGACATGTTGACCAGATAGGTTAAAATATACACCCGCGTTAACAACTAATGACGACGAGAGAGAACGAACCCTGGAATGGAAGGTCAATATTACGTCTTTCATGCATTCAGGTCCACATTAATACCTTTCCTTCTTAGTGGTGGTGGATTTTAATGTTGTTTTACGTTGGTAAGGAAAACAATAGATACAAATACGGAAGCTACGGCAACAAAGGAAACAACATCTACAGCAACGGGTACAGCTGAACAACAACGACATCTACAACGGACATGGATACGACAACAACAGCTCTGATCGTAGGTCCCCCGTTATCCCCAAGAACTACGAAACTGTCATTAATGTCTACTATGGGTTTCATATTTAGTAAATGAGAATTTTTGTCCATTGGGTCGAATTTCATAGCAAGTGGAGCAAAATACATCTCATTTCCCAAGGGTCCAAAACTAGTTTTTATATCTGATTGAAGAAAGTGATAACAGCCATGGGAGTTTGATTGGTTCTGCATATGATTCTATGATAATTTATTTTACACACCCCCTACTTCAATTTGAGAATTTGAGTGAGTTTATGTACATTTTGGAATCCATTCCGGCAATTACCCGAGAGGGATTTGAGCGCCAAAATTGTTAGTTAATGCATCTATCTTATTCAGAATTTGATATAGACTTGCAGAAGTAGTTAGAAGGACATAATACACCCCTACACATTATAATTAAGTTATTATATCACTCATACACCTTCTGGTACAATTCAAGATCATTTGGAGCTATTTGGAGTCATCTACCATTGGAGGTTGGAACCTCAAAATTACAAGTAAATTCATGGAGTTACCTTGGATACATATTCGACCTCAAAACCACATATGATGCTTCAAAACATACTTTAATTGATGTCTGATAACAGATCCAAGTATAATACCCACCATTAGTGAAGGTTGTACAGTGCTTGGAAGAGATTTGTTCCAACACCCAGGGGGGATTTCCACCTCCCAAATTGACTAGTCTTGTCCTGAAGCTTCTTTCCTTGCAAATTGCAGACCATGGTTGGGTATATCAGTTGATTATATGTATGATATATGTGATAATATTTCCCATCACCTCTCAGGACCTTCCTCACCAAGTTTGAAAGCAATTAAAAGAATTTTGGGATCAATTGAATCAATATAACAAGAGTTGTAAGAAGATTAATTTGAGTACATTGTGAAAGAATTGAAGAATTGGTCATTTTGATCAAATTTCAAAAAGGGACATTACAGTGGTATCAGAGCATGATCTTGGCACCTAATGTGGTCTTATATTTATGAGGATAAGAATTCAGGGACCACCATTATATATTGAAACCAAAAGTGCTTTTGTTGAAGAGGAAACGATGACTATGGATAAAAGGGGAACCTCATATGATGGTGAGGAGCTTATAAAAATTATGGAACCTATATTTGAAGACATGAACAATAATATTATGAAAGGATTCGAATTGTTGGCTAGACAAAGTTGGAAAAAATATATTGATTTTAAGAAAAGCAAGGGGAAAAATGTGTCAACTTACTTGAAGGAGAAAAAGGAGGAGACCCATGAACCACATAGTTCTGAAATAGGTGAAGTAGAAGAAGCAGTACATGAAGAGAATAGAAATTCACTCCCAAGTGACTCTGAAAAATATGAAGAGACATCACATGAGGATGAAGAAGTTTCTATTGAAAATATTGAAGATAATTTTGAGACACATTCTACCTTAGAAATGAAACAAAGAGAATCTAATGATTAATGCTTGAACTATGAAGGAGTACCTACTGATGGGTGCTCACACCTCTATGTTGGTGACATAGAGATCACTTTTGAAAGTGTTTATTCAAGCAAAAATTCCATTAAACATGAAATTGAAGACCTTGTAGCAGTTGAAGAAGAAACAAGATCAACTTCCCCATCACCACTTGAGCTTGATGAAGTTGGTCCAAGCAAGAAGGAAGAAGATGAGGAGGTTCATTTACAAAAGCCTCATTTTCTTGAAGGGTCCTTCAATATGAATGAAACAAATGTCCAAGAGGCCCTTAGAATACTCCATGACACTCAAGCATTGGTATCAAATTCTTGTTGGAGAGCTACTTCCTTGGAGGAGCCATCCTTCCTTGAAGACATGGAGAAGATTCAAAGAGAAATGTGCAACATTAAAGGTAATTTCATGTCTTTGATTTTTGATAGAAAAAATTTCATTGAGCTTAGTGAATGGTTACATGAATCCTACTTGAAGAATAATGAAATTATTCATAAGCTCACAATTCAAAATGAGCAACTTCTTGAAAAGTTGCAAGACACTTATTTTTCCTCCTATGTTTCAGATTGCCAAATGGTAGATTGTTTGGAGGTTTCTCATGACATGGTGGATCATGAGAAATTTGGAAATTTGAATGTGCTTGATGTGTTTGAAGATTAACTTGAAGAGATACAAACACTCGATGTGGTGGAAGAGGAACTTGAATTGTATCTTGATGAAGGTTATGCAATTTTTAAAGAAGAGCACGATTCCTCTACATTGGAACCAACCTATGACAAAGGTTTCACAATTTTGAAGGAGCTGCATGATACTACCCATATGGATCCTTACCATGATGAAACTTCTGAACTTTTTTATCATTTGGGTGAGTTAGTTCATTTTCTTACATCCTACAATTCCATGTTTTGCAGCTTTAGTCTCAATGAAGTATGGGTGAAAGGGTTCTTTTTTATGGTGCCACATGAGGAGTATGAAACTCTTATATTTACTTTTTATGATGAAATGGTTGGAGAACACTCTTATTCACATTGTCATCAGCATCCTTTGTTACTTTATAATGATGCACATCTATATGGATGCACCTATGATATGCATTTGAGTCACTTCAAGACTCATGGTTTTTCTTGCTCAACACTTGGTTCATTTGATGTTGGAGGAACTTCATCCGACACTTGGGTGAAGAGGGATATGATTGAGGAACATTATTATTTGCAGCAACATCCTCTATTATTTCATGATGATATACATATTCATGGGTGTATTGATGAGACTTATTTGAGCCACTTGAAGTCTTCATGTTTTATTTGCTCCTTATTTGGTTCATATTTTGGTGGAGGTTCTTCATTCACTTCTTGGATGAAAGAAAAAATGGATGATTATTATTTGGATGCATATTACATTCTTTGGGAGAAGAAATATAGGACATGGAATCCTCACCTATGTCATTTGAGCAGATTTGATTGGTCACTTGAAGCATGTATGCACTTGACAAATGGTAGTCTACTCACTTGGAGGTATACACACTTTCATGATTTTTTGATGAGGCACCTCCTTGATGTATCTTTTTATTATGTTGTTATGTACTTTGATGATATATATTATGTACTCATGATGTTTGGGAGAATACATACAAAAAAATGGGATCTAAGAATTCTCTTTCCTAATGGTATGAGTTTGAGAGCACTCTTAATTATTGAAGTGCAATGCAAGCAATGGGACCCCGGGATAGTTTTTAGTCCCATTGATTCCAAATTCTTCGGGAAACAAGCAGTATGGGAGATAGATTCCCCACTTAATAAGGTGATGTTAATCAAAGTAGTGCAGCAACAAGAATGGTGGTTCCTCTCTAAAATATTCATGGAATCTCAAAGACTCAAAGTGGGCAGCTCAGTGGCAACTTCAAAGAATCATACAGAAAGCAGGTTCTTCAACAATCATGTTTGAAATTGCTTGAGGACAAGGAATATTGGGAAGGGAGGATTTGTAATGTCCCAAATTTGGCATTGGGTCACAATTGCCAAATCACATTTTCCATATTCATGAAATTTGTCAAATGGATGCTAAAATTCAAATAATTGCCAAGGAGGAAAATCACTAGTTTCCCAGGTTGGCAGTGGAAGCTTTGAGATTTGGACTAAGGGGGATAACAAATTATGTTTAGACATTAGAAGAGGATAAATATTTAATAATGTATATTATTAAATAAATACAAGAGAAAATTGAAATGGCTATGGAGAATGGAGACACATGGAGACTATGGGGCCCACTCAAGCTAGAATTCCTATGTTAAATGGAATCCTCCTCTTGTAATTTCGAATCTATGGGAAGCCTAATGTTTTGGGATGGATTATGAGTTTAATATACTTTTCCATATACTTCATGTGTCTAATTTGGGATTAATTGTAACTTACATGGGAGAGGAAAATCCAAATGAGAGTTTCATGGACACTTGCCTAGATTCCCCTTAGATTTATGACATCCATGACACCAATGATGGAGATTCTGTGACAGTTATGACACAAGTCAGATATGAAGGCTGACACACTGACATAATGACATGCCATTCCTGAATAGAGCATCTTAGAGAATGAATTTGGGAGCTGGAGAAGGCCAAGAGGCTCCTACTCAAATTTGGGAGAAGAGGGAAGGTGAAGAGAGAGGCTACATGGCATAGCATGAGAAGCCACACCAATTCGACTTGGATTTGGTTTATGGATGGATTTGGAACCTTAGAAGGATATTTTTTATCATTTTATGAATTTGGGTTTGTGAAGAGAGAGCTAATGGGTGACTAGTTCCTTTCCTTAGCCAATTTCGAGGGTGAAATATTCCCATCCTAATTGGTGATTTGGAGATTCCACTCAGGTATTTCAAGGAGATTCAATGGAGTCATCAGTTACAGGTGCAAGCTATAGTAAGTTCATGGAAATCTCAATATCGTCTTGTTCTTCCATTCATCTCAAGTTTTCTCACCATATTTCATCTCTATAGAGTGAGGCACACTTGGTGAGATACTCATCTCTTTGAGGGAGCTTATATTACTTCAATATTTTGTATTCTGATCTAAAGTCTTTATATTTCAAGTTTAGAAATCTCTCAGGTTGAAATTCCAATATATATCATGTATTATTGTCCAATATCGAAGAAACAATGTCATTTCCCCAATACCTTGTTGTAAATTCTTGCAATATTAATGGAATCAAATATATGTGTGCACCATTGATGATTTATGAATGAATGAAATGTAATTAATGTCTACTATGGGTTTCATATTCAGTAAATAATAATTTTTGGCCATTGGGTCGAACTTCATAGCAAGTGGAGAAAAATACATCTCATTTCCCCAAGGGTCCAAAACTAGTTTTTCATATCTGATTGAAGGAAGTGATAAAAGCCATGGGAGTTAGATTGGTTCTGCATATGAGTCTCTGATAATGTCTTATAAACATCCCCTGATTCAATTTGATAATTTGAGTGAGTTTCTGTACATTTGGGAAGCCATTCTGACAATTACCCGGGAGGGATTTCAACCCCAAAATTCTTAGTTAAAGCATCTATCTTATTCAGAATTTGATATAGAATTGCAGAAGTAATTGGAAGGACATAATAAACCCATGGAAATTATAATTAATTTATTATATCACTCATACACCTTCTGGTACAATTCAAGAGAATTTGGATCTATTTGGAGTCATCTACCATTGCGGGTTGGAACCTCAAAATTACTAGTAAATTCATGGAGTTCCGTTGGATACCTATTCGATCCCAAAACCACATATGATGCCTAAAATATAATTTAATTAATTTTTAATAATAGATCCAAGTATCATACCCACCATTAGTGGAAGTTGTATAGTGCTTGGAAGATATTTGTTCTAGGACCCTGGAGGGTATTTCCACCTCCCAAATTGACTAGTCTTGTCCCAAAACTTATTCCATTGCAAATTACAGACCATGGTTGGGTATATCAGTTGATTATATGTATGATATATATTCTCATATGTCCCATCACCCCTCAAGACCTTCCTCACCAATTTTGAAAGCAATTGGAGGAATTTTGGGATCAATTGAATCCATTTAACTAGAGTTGTAAGAAGTTAAAATTTGAGTACATTGTGAAATAATTGAAGAATTGGTCTTTTGATAAAATTTCCAAAAAGGGGACATTACGTTATGCACATTAACTGGACTCCCGAATGGTAGGTGGAGTACAAGTGTCACATGAGTTGCACATTACCATTCCACTAAGTGTTGTTATCACATGAATTCATAGGATTTTATTAGGAGTTATAGTATCACACGAACTGCATGTTACTTCAACTCTGAGCTGTAAAATGTAGTTTGACTAATTAGCTTGACTCCGAGTTGCTAGATATATTTCAACTGTCACATGGAATACACATTACCATGCCATTAAGTACAGTTTTCACATGAGCTATTTTTTTCCGACTACCAGAAATTGCAGTTATCACGTGAGCTATTTTTTTTATTTTAAAATTGTTTATTAGGAGTTCAAACAATTAATAGTTAATTTAAAATTTAATATAAATCTATTTTAGTTAATACAATAGCTCTGACTTATCCTCACTTATAGCTTCCAAATGGAGTTTGACTAAGCCTTATGCACATTAACTGGACTCCCAATCGGTAGGTTGAGTTCAAGTGTCACATGAGTTGCACAATACCATGCTACTAAGTGCAGTTATCACATGAGTTTAAAGGAATTAATTAGGAGTTAGAGCTAATTTATTAGGAGTTTGACTCTTACGCGACTGGACATTAGCTAGACTCCTAGATGCCAAATGCAGTTGGACTAAGCCATAAGTAATTAGAGTTTAAGTTAAGACAATAGTTGTAGAATCATTGGATTTAAGCTAATAATTGTATCTAATAGTGAAGCTAATATAAATCTATTGTAGTTAATAAAAGAGATATGAGTTATCATGACTTCTAGCTTCCAAATGGAGTTTGACTAAGCTCCTTATGCACATTAACTAGACTCTCAATTGGTAGGTGGAGTTCGAGTGTCACATGAGTTGCATAATACCATGCCACTAAGTGCAGTTATCACACGAGTTCATAGGAATTTACTAAGAGTTCAAACTATTTTATTTGGAATTCAACTCTTACATTACTGCACATTAGCTAGACTCCTAGATGCCAAATGTAGTTGGACTAAGCCGTAAGTAATTAGAGTTGAAGTTAAGCTAATAGTTGCAGAATCATTGGAGTTAAGCTAATAGTTGCATATAATAGTTAATCTTATAGTTATCCAATATAACTTTGATTAGAGTTGAAGTTAAGCTAATAGTTCTAGAATCATTGGAGTTAAGCTAATAGTTGTATCTAATAATCGATGGAGTTAAGTTAGAAGTTGTATCTAATAATCGAATAGTTGAAGATTAATTTTAATTTTTACAGCTATCACTAACTCTAATTATCACATGTTAATTTTTTTATTTTTTTTGAAATTATTAATTATTAATTTCGGACGACACTCATACTATCAATCTAGACAGTACACTTGTCTCATTCTTGTTTAATCTTGGATGACGCCCATAGAATCAATCTGGACAGTACACTTGTCTCATTCTCATCGGTAGATGAAAAATCATAGATGGCAGTCCACCCAAAAATTCTAACATATATACGCCTATCGGTGTAATTATGGTTGACATGTTTAACCATAATGAATCACATCTCATCCTTGAATACGGTTTATTTTGTTAACTATGAATTATTATGGTTAATGTTGGTTAAACAAGGTTGAATTTAGTGAACAATTGTTGATTTGGTTAGTTATGGAAGACCATAGTATACCATCATTGACATAACCAGGAGACTCATAGCCAATCATTGTTATTTACTCCACCAACCCAACATGGCCTCTTAATTGTATCATTGGTTTATGATTGAGGATGCTAGTTCCATTAGATTGTTTTGATTAGTATATGTGTGTTTGAGTGCCTTTAAAATGGATTTCTAAGGAATACTACAATGTGTTTTTCCCTATGTACATTATTGAAGCATCTAAATCCATGAACAATGGCTCAAGGAACCATACATGACTTCAAAGGGGTATCCATCATGTTATGGATCCATGTTTCTAGCATTGAGGCCTTCAACATGGTAGTGGAGGACAATTGAACCTTGGTCCCTAAAGGAATCCTCTAGCCATGCATGACTAAGGACTCCTAAGTGTATTAGTGTATTAATCATATATCCTTTACAAAGGGGTTTTGCATCCAATGGGTTTGAGCTTGCTAGATGGGACTACCATGGGGTTTCTTAACCTTGCCAAAAAATCTAATCTCGCTTGGAGATGAGAATCATATATAACATTTATCATACATATAATTGGTGCAATATGTTTCCTCTTCTTCGATAGTGAGAGTAGTTATGAAAAAAACTATAAAATTCAATATGGCACAAACCTCATCTAAGATATCTAATTTAACAATTACATTTATAAATTTAATTTTTAGTTATTATTGTACATCATCTAATTAATACTACTTGATAATACTTACCTCATTACTTTTGAAATAGTTAGGATTGATAGGTTAATATATTCAAAGTTCAAACAATTCATGATATTGTCTACCTACCCCAAGAAATAAAAATAATGGCATTATTGACTTTCAAGATGGTTAGAACTCTACATTCAATATATATATTTTTAGTGAATTCATAAGATATTATATTTAAGTAAGATAATGGTACAAAAAATGGTACAGAGATGAGAGTTTGTCCTACTAAGACGAAAAAGAAAAAAGAAAGGTCCAATTTTCCTTAAAGGAAATGACATACCATAATTGTCTACAGGATTTTCCCTTTGTGGGGGAAAAAAAATCTGAAAAAAGTGAGACTTAAATAGTTTACAAAAAGACATATTAAATAGCATAATGTTTATAGCCTCGGATAACCAGAGTCCCTCAAACATAAAAACATAAAAAATGAAGCAAAAAACCTGGACTAAAGTGTGGTGTAGGATCCTCGATGATGGGAGTCCCAAAGCCCGTGCTTTGCTGCTTTCCTGGTTCATCCTTGTTGTTCAGGTCTTCGACGTCAGTGCTAGAATCATCTTCAATGTTTGAATCTTCACTGATGCTTGAGGTGTCCTCATTGGTGGATGGAGAACCCTTGACTGGAACGGGCTTGGATTTCCTTAAGGTTGCAATGGTGGTGTTTCTTTTTTCTGCTGGAGTGGTTGCCATTATGCGCTGCGATGAAAGAGATGGGGGATCAAAGTCCATAGGTTCCGCGAGGGGGATGGACGCAGGAATGGATGGAGGAGTTGAGGGAGCTAGAGGAACTAAAGAAGTTGGATGTTCAGGAGAAGCATGAATCCCAGAAGCCGCTAGGGCAGCGTCAAGGATGGGCGTGTAGAGAGGTAGGGTGGTAGAGCGAATTAGGATGTGAACTAATAAATTCTTCACTAGCCATTAGTTTCTTCTGCATTTAGTGGTTTGACTGGAAGCTGAAAGAGATCCAATAATTTCATATTCCCAATCGTCGAGCATAAGGAAGAGGGATGCTGGAATTTCCAGGTGATAACCCTCACTAGCCTGAGCATTGAAAGGAATGAGACACTGAGTGTGGTCACCTCTACCAATGCATCCTCTTCTTGGATTTCATATTTTCCAATGAGACATGATGCATACAATCACCAGAGAAGCAAGAACTAGGAAAATATGAGAGAACACCACCAGGTGAGTTGTAGGGAAATGAGGAGCAAGGTGACAAAGATGAAGGAATGTTGAGTTGCTTGGGAAATTAACGCTACAACACACAACCCTTTGTGCATTGAGACTAGCCAGTGATGATATGATGTCATTGTACTTCCCAACATCTGCAGGGATGCCATGTATTGTGAAGGAGTTAAGGAATGTAGCCATCCGAGGGGAGGGTGACCAACTCATGGTGGATGAAGGTATGACGTTAGGAAAGTGACGATGGGGCATAGTTGTGTGCCTCGTCAGCTAGGCCTAGAAAAGTGAGACTCATGTTGGAACCCACAACCAAGGCTCTACATTCAACATATTATTTACTTATCCAAACAAGATTAATTATTCTTATTTTTTATATATGCATTTTTCATCTCTTCCATTTTTAATGATTGGTTATTTGGAAATTTATAAATATATTCATTTTCCATTCTTATGATTAGTTATTTGAAAATTTATAAATATATTCATTTTCAAATCTTTTATTGCACACACTAGAGTATTAAAGTTTCTAACATTAAATTATTCAATTACTTTAAGTTTTTAAATTGTAATCATTCATTTTCTTGTCCTAATATTTGTGTTTCCTCGTGTTTATAATTATTATATAACTTTCTAAAATTATTAATAAATGTGTTGGAAACTTAAAAAAAAGTTTTCACTCCATTTCAAAGAAATATTTTATTGATTGTTAAAATTGTTTGGGACATTTTAAAAGGAAAACGACAAAAAAAACTCATTTTCCCTCCATTTCAAAGACACATGTGCATATTTTTTATCTTACATTAAAAAAATATAAATGCAAAGGGACTCATTTATTATTGAGGGAATGGTAAAGGAATTCTAATGATAGATTGAAATCTATGTTCTAGATGAAAGAGAATAAGAAAAAAAATCATTTCATAGAAATAAGTGTGTTGAAACGAATATTCATATGCATAGTAGGGTGTTGGCCAAAGGTTAATACTAGTAACCTAGGAGATGGAGGGATCGATATGATATTTGATTTTTTTATTTAAATATTCATTAATAATTCATTCACTTCATAATAGTAAATATGCAAATCATAGCACAAAATATATTAACCAATTCATGTAGGCACCAACCTAATATTACAATGTTTGTATGCAAAAAACTATAGGAAACACAAATCCCTTTAACTAAGAACCAACTCAACAAGATGTGGGAATCAACCTTGGAGACACCAATATCCATAACCAGGAACAAACTTAGTAATATGTAGGAGACAACCTACTGGATACACCAATCTCCGTAACTAAACATCTACTTAGTAAGATGTAGGAACCAACCTACTAGATACATGAATCTCTTGTTGTTGATATTGGTGTTTCCTCTATTGTTGTTGGTATTTCCTTCTGTGTTCTAATCCTATGCCAATATGCACTCTTCCAACAGAAAAAAAATTCTCTCTACAAATGCAACATATTTTCTTCAAATTTGCTTCATACTATGCCTTTTGATCTACTTCACAATTTGGCTTAGACTTGGTCCATAATTTGTTTGAACATGATTTCAGAATAATCAAGAAACTCTTATTTCTAGAGGGTATAGCTCTAAAAATATATCATACTGATATCTAAAAATTGGATCATATGTACTTAAATATGTTTACTTCATCTCCTCCAAGTTTCACTATATGAAACATCATATATCAAAACTTACAATGAAATTACCATACTGGCATGTTTGAAGATGATTTCGGGATCATTAAGAAAAACTAAATTACCAACATCATATCTATTAGGGAATAGAGAACAAACATATGAAACTTAGATCATAGAGACTTCAATATCTCACCTCCATATCATCCAAGTTTCAAGGTAAGAAACATCTTAGAACAAAATTTATAGTAACAATTCCAGGATGAACTAAAACTCTCCCATTTTGGAATGATATTCAATATTTTCTCATCTGCTTCTTCAAATTATATAATAATTTCCATGAGTGTTCTCTTATGATATCTCCATGTATTGTATGATTTAGTGAATTAATGAGGAATAACTCCACTTATTTATGCTCTTCTATGGTTCTTATAGGGGATCCGTCTTCTTTTAGGTCTTACATGTTCAAGAAGCCACATGTGAGTGCTCCCCCCTTCAAACCTTTTCTTTCTTCAAAAGATGGGCACATACCTTGTATTCAATTCCTGAATACCAATCAACCTCTCCCTTTTCCAAGGGGCATGGTTAGGTTTCCTCCCCATTATTGCAAGGTGTTCTCCTACACCCATATGTTGGTCCCATTGTATAGTTTCTTCATATTACTTTTCTTTTATTTCCTCTACAAGTGGGAAAGTGGGATGTACAAAAATATCGTGATTTTGGCATCGTCATTAATTGTATTTGAGGTGGGGAAAAATTAACATATTAAATAATATTCAACTTATACTAGGAAATTTATTGTCTCCCCCCTCCTTTGGCATCAATGACAATAATATTTTCAACAATATCACCATTTTTCATAGATGGAAATCCTTAGGCAATTCTGCAACAGTGACTATAGCAAATTCCCATGTCTGCAATTCTCCTAGTGTCTATAATTATTTCCCTGTCTATAAATACCCCCCTTTGAAATTAATGGAAAAATATGCTCCCATTGAGCTTATGCTTCTCCTCAAGCACTTATTGGAAATATGAGAGGGATATCACTCCTAGCTTTATCTATTTTTTCTCCTTTGACTTTATTGAATATGTATGCATTGCTTTCCATTATGTTTGCATTTGCCACTAATATTCCTAAATTTGTTTTCCTTATGTGCTGACACTTAGAATATTATGTTTTATCCCTTCAACAGTCAAGACATTATATGTTTCAGTATTTCCATTATCAAGACTAACAATACCTTTTCCATCGATCACTGCAGAAGCATTTACTCCAAAAGTAATAGTTCCTCATTCTTCCTTAAGGTGAGAAACTTGGTATGATCCCCTATAACGTGTTTTGAACATCCACTGTTCTAATGTCCCTAAAATCAATAAATAAATAAATAAACTGTAGGCTATAATATTGCTAAGATCTTAAGGATCTCTTCTTTTTACTACGGAATTAAAACAAGATTAAGTCTAAGTTCAGTTGTTGTTTTCCTAGTGTATGATGTATGTTTGATGATGATGCTTACATGTCATTATTCTATATTCTGATGTTCTTGTAGTTAGGTACATGTTTATCTAGTTTACCAATGTTATTGATGTCATTTTGTTCATGTTTGCTTTTATGTTACGTTATATATTTCTTATTGATTTATAAGGAAGAGGCTGACTTACCTATGTATGTCAAGGGGAGGAATGGCAGTATTTTTCCCTAAAGACTCACTCGGAAAGGTAAGGGATCCTATGATACTAGGCTTAGTTCTTTGTTAACTAACGCATGGTGTACCCATCTTACTGCAGGTGTCTCGCCTATAAACCTATGCTCATAAACGTGACAAAAGGAAACCTAACACCTACAACTAGCTATTCCTAAGTGTTGTTACCACCTAAGTTGTACTTAGTGGTTTTTTATCAAGTGAGCCTGGTGAACCGGACAAGGATAGCTTGTTCAGACTTCAGAAGACCTTCAGTCTTGCTTCTGGGAAAATTCGTTGTACCATATCACATGTTCATACCCCCTTGGGGGAGTTGTAATAAATGTTCTAGCATGATAGTGTCTATAAAAGACTCGATCTCATAGACTTTATTTGTCAATCTGATCATCCCAGAGTGTTTTTTCCCTTGGTTATTATGGGTTGTTGAATAAACGACTTATAATTTCTAAGTTT
The DNA here is from genome assembly GCA_001517045.1 of Pseudotsuga menziesii. Lineage (NCBI taxonomy): Eukaryota > Viridiplantae > Streptophyta > Pinopsida > Pinales > Pinaceae > Pseudotsuga > Pseudotsuga menziesii. The sequence goes on from LPNX010854886.1 coordinate 256,505, forward strand.
TTCACTCAATACCTCGAAAGTTGGGGTGGTCGGCTTGGCATTTAGGCCTATTGAGGTTATTAGAGTCTATGTGTCAATGTATAAACATGATAGGCATCATGGTCGAGTCATATGAACATGTCTAAGTCCCCCTAGGTTTTTTAATTTTTTTTAATTTTTTTAGTGTTTTTTATTAAAATTTATTTTTTCCAAAACTTAGGCTATTTTTTAGTAGTTTAATTGGAAAAATTGGTTTTGTAATAAAAGTGGGCTCAAAAGTCCGTTTCAGTCATGTAGGTGATCATTTTCAAGCTAAGAGCACTCAATAAACCTATAGACCCACTATTTCCTAGTTTTAAGTGATGTTCCATCACTCAGGTCAAAAAGCCCCAAAAAATCAATTATTGATTATTTTAATTAATAAATTGATGAATAATGGAGCAAATCCAAAATCCTAGATCAGTGGATTCTCAACCGATTTAATTGAAATCAGTCAGATCTAAACCAGATTTACTGGTTCTGACAAATCCTTGACTGAAGGAGGTGATCTGGACAGATCCAGAGTTGAACTTCAGCATCCTTTATGGGAAATTTCTTCCTCCCTCTCTCCTCCTAACGTGTGGGCTCATATGGATGAATTTTGGTGGATGCTTCAGTCAACAGGTTAAGGTGTCAATCAAATCATCTCTTCAATTGACAGTTTCACTCAGTGAGACTCAGATCAGGCTCAGTTAGACACATATCAGGCATTGATGGGCTCTCCTTCAGCTACAGTGGTCTATCTCCTTGGGATTTTCACCCCCTCTAGGCTGGGGTTTCAATTTTGTGTATAAATAAAGCTCAGGTTTCCTCTTCCAAGCTAGTTAGAACTGGGATTGAGGTGTTGTTGCTCTTGTACTGTGTTATTGTTTATTATTCTGGAATAAAGAAGCTTTGGAGGAAAGATATATGGTGTAATTCTCTTCATGTGTGGATGGTGATTGTCAAATGATTATGAGGTCTAATCTGTGTTATTTATCATTGCTTTTACTGGTTAATTGTTGGCCTTGAAGGAGAGAGCTCCCTCTTGTTAGGGTAAGAGTTTATTCTAGTTTTATTTATTCTCTTACTGCTACTTGTTTCAGATCTATTGGAGTTGTATGTATTTTAAGTTTAATTGCATGCGTTCCAATTATCTCTTCCAGCAACACCCATGTTTTAACCATCTATTTGTGTAAGGATTTTTAAGTTGCAGGTGCTCTCGTTTGTAAAAGAATTTGAGCTGGTTTGCATATTCCTCATATTCAATATATTTTGAATGACATAGTCCCTCGGTGTTCCACCAAAGAAGACTCCAAATCCCAACATTCCCAGGCTTCCATCACTCTTTCTCTCTCTTTCTCCTTCAAAAAATCAATTTTCTTACCTGGTTACTGGGCTTGAAAGATTTGTTATCATTTGGATCTGTTATATCAAAGTAAAATTTACATAGATATCCTATTTAAAAGCTCATAGTCTAGATCTCAATTCTGAAAAGTATCATTAAGCATTCTAGATCTAGCATAAGGAAATCATCCATTTTGCATGGCAAGTTAAGGAAAATCAGTAGGTTGCATGCTCTAGATTTCCATTTCTGTTTTAAAAAGATTAAATCCAGAAATCAGTTCATATTTAATTGGCTGCACAAACAGCAATCCAAGATCCCAAGGAAAGCTTTCTTTCCTTGGTTCCCTTTTCACCTGTTTAGCTAGTTTTAACTTAGTCTTTTTTGAGTTAAAGTAGGCTGATCCAAAGGTACTCTTAAAGTGATTTTGGTCATATGTTATTCTAACATGCTTTCTGTTTTTTAGAAGGTGTAACAGAAAAGAAAGGAATCTTCTGTTCAAAACTAGCCTCGGGAGCGTTCAAATCCCCCCAGGGGTCTCCCCTTTCACTAAAATTTAAAAATTTTGGAAGGTTGTAAGATCTTGGTTTCATCCCGTATAACGACCAAGAGGTTTCTGATATTTCAGTTTGCTGATATTGTAACCAATAATAATAAAATAAAATATTTTTGAGTAGGCTGTTTCGAGCCCGCTCCCCATCCCCCAGGGGGGATCTGCGTCCATTTCACCTTTTTGCATTTTTCCCCTTTTTTTTCGCTCTAGTTTAGTACTGACATGCAGGATTGTATAGTTTGATATAATTTTCCATTATTCCATATTTTAATTTCAAAATTAATCATACTACTTACCCCACGACTTCCTGATTGACCCGCAAGGGGAAAGAGATGCATGGTAGGACTAATTAGAAAACCGATGTTGTGTATCTTTGATTCCTTTTTCATCAATTCTTTCATTAGTCATAATAAAATTAACCCCTCCTTGATTCCCCGATTGAGATCCACTTGGATCGAAAGAGGTTCCTGGAGGGTTTTCTTTTTAACAAGAACACCTATTTTAAATTTTATTAAAAAAATGAAGACTCCAGTATGTATGCTCTGTACTTGGCTGTGGTTCTTTCGATCAGTAAAGCTACATCAAAAGCACTTGAGTGACTAGAATAATTAGGATTCACTCCCCCCAAATTGACAAACCATCAGGAGAAATTCCAACGCCTCGATCAAACCATTATGGTGGCAAAATACCCAAAAGGAAGAGGGAACTCCTGAAAAGTGACCTCGGGGCGCTGATCTCTGTTACACCTTTGGGTGCATTATGAACAACAGCCTCATAGACTCCATTTAGCCCACATATTCCTTGCGGTTAGCCATGACAGTTTACTTTTGGACATACTTCAAGTACCCCCTGGGTATATCTGGAGTCCCCTCGCCTAGGTTAAATTACTCATCTTCTTACATTAATTTAAAATTAACCAAGATACAATTGCACAACATTTACTCCAGCACTTGCAAGCACTCTTAATTGTTTTTCGACTCCATTTTCAAGGTACTGGTCAACTGTTTATTTCTTTCAATCTATATGTGATTGGGTGTCATTTTCATGCTTACTTCTGATTATCTCATCATGTTATTTGTTGTTTACAATTGTTAAATCAAAACTCCTAAAAAACTTACTCTTTAATACCATCATCATACTAAATAATTTTTCCTTAGTAACTTAACAGGGTCTACCCCCCTTGGCTTCGTTAGGAGTTAAGCCTAAATGGAGGAGTCAAGAACAAGGGGACAGCCTTGACTCGAGACTTGGCCCCAAGGGCACACCGAGTGGCTTGAATATTTCTACCACGCAACCTAGGTGTGTGAAAGACGGAAACACTTTTTGGCGCTGTTGCCCGGGATAAATATTTTTATACTCGGGTATGATTTAGTTTAGATTTTTTCTAAACAACTAAAAGATAAAAAATTTGATTGATCTTGTCATTAAAAAACACAAAAATTAAAACTCAATCCATCTAGCGACTCCATTGTCTAACATCGCTTCAATAATTTCTACCCGAAGAAACCGCCGACAATTATTCAATCCTCTCCCTGATCCCGAAAGGTTTATTAGGGAAAGATTGAATAGGCAGACTTCTCGTAGAAACCTTGAAGATTTAGGAGACCAATCCCTCTCAGATATCCATCACATATTTGTAGAGAGTCATGTTCGCCAATCTCAAGAAATGACGGAATTCTTCAAACCCCTTGACTTTTCTCAGATAGCAGGTGCTCCCCATGCCATTCCAAAAGATGCTATCAAGGAGCTCCCCATATTTCAGGGCAATAATGCCATCACTGCCACATCTCACCTTCGAAATTTTGAAAAGCACCTCGTCAGTTATTGCAATGATGCTTCCCATGACGACGACGATGTCAAAATGAAGCTCTTTGATTTATCCTTAGAAGATGATGCTGAAGAGTGGTACCTCGACCTAGATGATGATTCATATAAAAATCTTAGCGAATTTCAAGATGGTTTAAGAAGAAGTGGGGAGAAAAGAAGGAACCAAGACATCTGCTTGTTTCCCTTTATAGCATAAAGAAGATGGACAATGAAACCGTGGATGAATTTAACACTAAATTCAGGCGTGTGGTTGTGGACCTTCCTAGAGACATCAAGCTAAAAAATGCCTCTATCCTCATATCCTACATTGAAGCCTTCATTGGTGACTTAAAATACCAGCTGAGAGATAAAGAACCGGCCGGTCTGAAAACTGCCCAGGAATTAGCCGAGAAAATAAAAAAGAATATGCAATCTTTAGGCAAGTCCAACATTCTAGGTTACACTAGGGGAAACAATTCCTACAACAAAGATACCAAGGATAAAGCTGTTGAATCAAAAGAAAAGGGAGCCTCTAAAGATCCCATGGAAAAGGTAACATACATGATAAAAGACTTGGTTAGTAGTCAAAACCAACATATGGAAAATCAGTCTGCACAACTGAATCATATGCAGAATAGAATAATCATAATGGAAAGAAATAATGGACCTAGAAACTTTTAGCCTATGCAGAATCAGATGTATCAAAAGAAATTTCCTCAGCAAGAGCCTAGGATTCCAAACCAGTTAGACTTAGCTAACATGGTAGAAGAAGTAATTCCATGCTGTAGACCCTGTGAACAATTCCACCAAGAAAGCACTTGTTATGTTGCAATTCAAGTCATGGAACATTGACTTCCTGAGTTCAGTAGTCAGGAAACAACTTCAAGCGAGCTTCATCATATATACATGGTAGGCCAGGCCTACCCTTTGTCACTAGCTAAACAATACAAACCTAAGGATGAAACCATTGCTAAATCTTATAGTGAAACTTATGATGAAAACTGTAATGTACATGATGGGACTCCTATGTGTTCTCCATATAATGATGATAGTCTAGAAGGTTTAATTCCTTGTGAAATTTTCTCTGAAGAAGATGAGTATGAAAATGACCACAAGTATAAATTCAAGCATGATACAAGTGACGAAGACTCCCTCATCTCCGACAAAGATGTTGGAAACTCCAGTCTATGACATGAATAAAGAGAAAAATAATGAACCAGAAAGTTTTGATGGTTTTGTTTATTTTTCTATCTATGGCATATTTAAAGGAGAGAGCATGGACCATGTGGCCTTGAAAAAATTTGATATGAAAAAGGAGCATGCAGTTTATCCATATGATCAGTATGATCCATATATCAGTATCAGTAATGAAGAAAAAGAGAACTTGATATCAGAACTTGATATCAGCAATGGGGAATCCATCACATCTGACATAGATGGTGGTGATGCATATTTGGAATTTTGTGGATATCTTATTAAGAATCCTCTATATGCTATATCCAGCAAGGGGAGGGTCTATTTAGAGATTTGTGGAAGTCCAATCTATTATACTTCCATAGAGGGAAGCATGGATCTAGAGACCTGGGAAAATCCTAGTATGGAAAAGTAGCATTCAAAACTCTTATTTGATCATTCAGAGTCATATCATTCAGACCCGTACAAAGGTATCAATAATGAAGACATTGAGAAGCATTGTTGTGAAAAGACAGATGTGATGCAGTCAGTGGAATATCATTCTCAACTATCATATTCACATATGGATTTTCCTTATGATTTAGAGCCGCTCGGGGCTTATACAATGAGTTATCATCCAATAACCCTTGATGATCAATATCATGGTGTAGTCAATCTGCCTCATCACTCTGATTTGTATATCAACCCTATCCAGTCATGGATAGAAGCAGCTTGTGCAAGCACATACCAGTTTGGGAAGCAATTTGATGAAGTATTATATTCTTATGATCTCCCATCCATCCTGCCCATTCCAAATCATCACACAGGTTTGCATTTTCTGAATAAGGTATCCTTACTTTGGCTGGTAACCAAAGACAAGGAATTTTTTTTTTATGTTAATAAAATACTTAGGTGGTTACATTGGGTTTTTTATTACACTTAAATCCTTTTATATCATGCTTAGAGTAGGAAAATAAGCTCCTTGAAAGAGAGCATTTACTTTCTGCATTTCTATTTTGTACTTAGCTATAATAAAACCTTGCTTCCATTAGTTAGTTACATTTATTTTGTTTAAATAAATCAGCTTAATGGTTCATTTGGTTTTATATAAAGATTGTGCTACTGAGGTTTTCTTGTCAAGTTGAGATGTTTTACAGGCTATACAAACTATATATTGTGGTGTTCTCGTATCCTCTCCTTGCCCTATGACTAGATCGAGCACACGTCCCACATTTGGAGCCAGAATGTTACCACCTAAGTTGTACTTAGTGGTTTTTTATCAAGTGAGCCTGGTGAACCGGACAAGGATAACTTGTTCGGACTTCAGAAGATCTTCAGTATTACTTCTGGGAAACTTTTTTGTACCATATCACATGTTCATACCCCCTTGGGGGAGTTGTAATAAATGTTCTAGCATGATAGTGTCTGTAAAAGACTTGGTCTCATAGAATTTATTTGTCAATATGATCATCCCAGGGTGTTTTTTCCCTTTGTTATTATCGGTTGTTGAATAAATGACTTATAATTTTTGAGTTTTTCACTCAATACCTCCAAAGTTGGGGTGGTCGGCTTGGCATTTAGGCCTATTGAGGTTATTAGAGTCTATGTGTCAATGTATAAACTGTTGATGTATTTGTAACTTTGGAATGTATTCATCTATATATCTTATGTCATGTAACCCGATGTTTATTATAGGATGTATGTATTATGTAATTGAGTCATGTTGTCATGCCCCCATGTTCCGATCGAGAGGATCTATAATGTAAACGAGTCCTATCAAGTCATAGTGGGTAACCCTCCGATTGTCTAAGGGTTAAAGTCCCTGCAGTTCTGGGGCACTAGGGTTATTAGACTCTCCTAGTAGAGGTCGGCCCTAGTAGGGTTTTAGTCATGCCGGAATTAGTATAAATAGAGAACTGGAGTCTCTATTTATCACACCAACTCATACACACTCAAGTGTAGCACATAGTTGAGGAAGGAGAAGACACTAGGGCTAGATAAGAAGAAGGATACTACTGTCGGAGATCACTTACTGTTTTGGGCTTTTCTATTTTGGTGATGATTCTATCTCTGAGGAAGTTGCGGGGTTTTCTCCATTTATGGTTTCCCCGAGGAAAAACACTGTGTCATTGTCTCTTGTGTTTGATTGTTGTGCTTTTTATTCTCTCAGTTAAAGATCCTAATAATGCTAGCTTAATGTTGAAAAACTAACATGGTATCAGAGCCAGGTTGAGAAGAAGACACTGTGTAGCTATGAGAACTAGGGCTTCCTAGTTTGTGGATCTTCCTCCACAAATTTTCAGCAAAAGTAAGGTGGAATAACTCTCCTCCTTAGGGCATATCTTTCTATTGAAGCAGAATCCAATTCTGAGGTTTTTCACTTTTGGATCCGACACTGCTGCCAGAAATTAGGGCTTTTCATAGAAGAGGAATTTTTCAGTGAGCCCAATCCTAGATTGATATCCTCCCCAAAATCAAAGTTGGGGATAAATTTCAAGGAATTTTGGTGGACAGAACTCTGAAAAAGAAAAACCCTAATTTGCTCCTAATCTAGTACTGCAGGATTTCAGCTCCAAATCCAGATCCGACATCTTGACTTGGTAAGATCTAAATATATTGTATTTCCATTTGAGGTTCTCAGTTTAAGATGTCTCATCATACCAAGATTGATGAAAATCTTGAGGGAGCTAATAACTTCCGAGCCTGGAAGTACAGGATCTCCCTGATCCTAGAAGAAAATGAGTTAGACTCCTACATCCATGAGGAGGTTCTAGTTCCAGAGGGAGATGAGGCTAAGGCCTTACATAAGAAGAAGATGGTTATGGAAAAGAGGATCATTGCTGATTCTATCAAGGATCACCTTATCCCACAGGTGTCCTCCCTCAAGACACCTAAAGCTATGTTTGATGCCCTAACCAAATTGTTTGAAGGGAAGAACATAAACCGAAAGATGACTTTGAGGAATCAACTAAAGAATGTGAAGATCCAGAATGCAGAGACCATCTAGTCTTACTTCAAAAGGGTTTCTCAGATCAAGGAACAACTGGAAGCAATAGATGAAGAAGTGGAGAATGCAAAAATTGTGATGACCACCTTGAATGGTCTCCCCAGGACATGGGACTCTTTCATTCAAGGGATCTGTACTAGAAAGAAGTTAGTTAAGTTCAACAAACTGTGGGAAGAATGTTCTCAAGAAGAAGCTCGGATAGCAGCTCGAGAAGAGAATATGGGAAGCGAAGATCAAGCTCTCATAGTACAATCTAAGAAGTCCAGATCCAACCATCATAGAAGCAAGTACTCTCATCATAGAAATAACTCTAGAAATACTAGAGATAGGTCTAAGTACATTTTCTATACATGTGATGAAAAAGGACACTTTGCTAGAGATTGTCCTAAGAACAAAAGTAGCTCTCATAAGAAGAAGGGACACAAGAAAAGACATCACGCTCATGCTGCAGAGGATGATGAACCTTCATCAAAGAGAACCAGATATGAAAGTGAAGATTCTTCAAGCGAGGATGAATATGTTTTGATCTCCGCTCTCATAGGTAACATTACTCATGGAAGTGATGATTGGCTTATAGACAGTGGGGCTTCCAAACATATGACTGGATTCAAGGAATCCTTTGTGAAACTCTCAGAACATGAATCACCTCACAAGGTGAAGCTAGGAGATGACTACCAATATCCAATAAAAGGTAGTGGAGAATCTTCCTATAAGCTAGACTCCGGAAAGTCTATAACAATGAAGGAAGTGTTGTTTGTGGTAGGACTCAAGAAGAACCTTCTCTCCATATCAGCATTGGATGCAAAAGGAATGAGGGTTGCATTCATAGATGGTCAAGTCATCATGTGGCCAAAAGGAAAGACTATTGATGATGAAATAGTGATTGGTGAACAAGGAGGTTTGTACAAATTGAAGGGCCATCCAAAACAAGCTTTGATCCATGACACAGTAGAGCCAAGTGAACTTTGGCATAGAAGGCTTGCACATGTGCATTACAAAGCACTACCTCTTGCAAGCGAAGCTGTTGAAGGTCTTCTAGAAATGCAAGCAAAACATGATGGGGTCTGCAAAGGATCTGTGAAGGGAAAGAACACGAAGAAGACATTTCCAAGTAGCGAAAGCAAAGAAAAAGGAATCTTGGAAATCATCCACTCCGATGTATGCGGTCTTATGTCATCAAGCTCACTAAGTGGGTATGCATATTATGTTTCTTTTAATGATGATTTTTTTGGGAAGACATGGGTTTACTTCATGAAGAACAAAGATGAAGTATTCAGCAAATTCAAGGAATTCAAAGCCTTGATCGAGAACCACACTGAAAAGAAGATAAAGACTTTTCGATCAGATAATGGCAGAGAATTCACTTCAAATGAATTCAAAGAGCTATGTAAAGAATCAGGGATTAAGAGGGAGTTGTCCACTCCTTATAATCCTCAACAGAATGGGATTGCGGAATGGAAGAACAGAAATATCATGGAAGCTGCAAGAGCTATGCTTCATGATCAAGATCTTCCTATGCATATTTGGGCAGAAGCTGCCAGAACAATGGTGTATGTACAGAACCATACTCCACATAGAGTACTCAAGAACAAGACTCCCGAAGAAGTCTTCTCCAGCAAGAAACCAGAAGTCAGCCATCTCAGAATATTCGGCTGTCCTACATACATACACATTCCAAAAGAGAAGAGAACAAAATTAGATCCTTCAGGAAAGAAGGGTATATTTGTGGGATACTCTGAAAGCTCGAAGGCTTACAGAATCTATTTCCCAGGATACAAGAAGATTGACATCAGCAAGGATGTGACATTTGATGAAGACACAACTTACAACAAATCCATAAAGAGACATGCTGAAGAACCTGAAGAAGCAGAAGCACCCAGAATTCATGACACAACCATGAATGAAGAAATTCAAGAAGAAGATCAAGAATTTGAAGAACCACAAAGACCTGTAGATCCAACTCTAGAGAAGAATCCTCATAAGAGTAAACCTGCTTGGGTATGAGAACTTATCCAAGGTGTGGAAAGATATGGGGCTCTAGAAGAGAATCACAGAGAAATAAAGAGGACCAGATCCTACTCTGGGTATGTAGCGTTACTATGTGATTTCATTGACAAAGAACCTTCCAGTTATGAAGAAGCGATAGAACGGAAAGAATGGAAGGATGCTATGATCGAAGAATATCAATTGATCATGAAGAACGATGTTTCGGATGTTGTCCCAAGACCAGAAGGGAAGTCAGTTGTAACTTCCAAATGGATCTACAAGATCAAGCATGATGCAGACGGTAGCATTGAAAAATATAAAGAAATATTTGTGGCTCGGGGTTTCTCTAAGAAAGAAGGAATAGATTATGAAGAAACCTTTGCACCTGTAGCCAGATACACTTCAATAAGATCAGTACTAGCTCTGGCTGCAGTGATGAAATGGAAGATACAACAGATGGATGTCAACACTGCTTTCTTGAATGGTGTAGTAGAAGAGGATGTGTATGTGGAGCAGCCACTTGGTTTTGAGACACATGACAGGGAGTCTCATGTATGCAGATTGAAGAAAGCCCTGTACAGTTTGAAACAGGCACCCAGGACTTGGTATGACAGAATTGACAGCTTTCTATCCAGTTTGGGCTTTACCAAGAGTAAAGCAGATTCCAACCTGTACTACAAGATTGAATATGGCAACCCAGTGATGCTTCTACTGTATGTAGATGATCTGTTTGTAACAGGTATGGATGGGTTGATTGTTGATACGAAGAGAAATCTTGCTGCCGAGTTCGAAATGAAGGACTTGGGTATGTTGCATTATTTCTTAGGTATGGAGGTGTGGCAGAGTACGGATGGAATCTTCCTTGGACAAGGGAAGTATGCAGTAGAGATCCTAAAGAGGTTTGGGATGATGGACTGCAAGGCTATGGCCACACCTATGGCATCGAACTTGAAGCTATTGGGTGATGCTTCATTAAAGTCGGTTGATGATACGATGTATCATCAGATGATTGGGTCCTTGATGTACCTGAAAAACATGAGACCAGACATTTGCTTTGCTGTAAACACTTTGAGCCAATTCTTGATAGATCCAATAAATGTTCACTTGATTGCTGCAAAGCATATTCTAAGGTACCTGAGGGGTGCAATTGATTATGGGCTTAAGTATGAGTCGAATCAGAAGATTAACCTGGAGGGTTATGTCAATTCAGATTGGGTAGGCAATGCCATTGATAGGAATAGCACTTCAGGATGTTGCTTCAGTATTGGATCAGGTGTGATCTCTTGGTTTAGCAGGAAGCAATCCTGTGTGGCACTAAGTACAGTTGAAGCAGAGTATGTCGTAGCTTGTTCAACTAGTTTTGAGGTAGTATGGCTGCAGAAGATACTGTCTGATATATTTGATCTCCATTTGGATGCTACTTGTATACACTATGAAAACCAGAGTTGCATGAAGTTGTCAGAGAATCCAGTGTTCCATTACAAGTCGAAGCATATCGAGATCAAGTATCACTATATCAGGGATATGGTGCAGAGGGGAGCAGTGAAGCTCCAGTATGTTGCGATGGAGGAATAGATAGCTGATGTATTGACGAAGCCATTGGCTAGGCTGAAGTTTGAGTACTTCAGGGAGAACCTTGGTGTTCTCCAGATCGAGGTTTCCTCCAAGAGAAAGTGATGAGACCCATAACCATTCTGACATGGTGAGAGGATTGGTTCCTTCCATGGTCAGATGTAAGGGATGAGCCATTCTGTCGTGGTGAGAGGATTGGTTCCTTCCATGTTAGATATGAGTGCTAGCCATTCTGTCAAGTAGGACAGATGTAAGGGCAACTGGCATTCTGGGAATGGAGGCACCTAGTCAGTTACTAGGAAAACTCAGTCTAGGACTGAGAAGCCATTCTGATGTGATAGAGGGATGTGTTCCCACTTGATCAGATGCAAGGGCTGAACCATTCTATCATGGTTAAAGGATTAAGTTCCTCCCATGTCAGATGTGAATGTTGGCCATTCTGACGAGTAGGTTAGATGTAAGGGAAACTACCATTCTAGGAATGGAGGCAACTGGTCAGTTACTAGGTGGCTCAGTTTGGGACTAGGGGTTATTCTAATGCAATGGTAGGATTAGTTCCTCCATGATCAGATGTGAGTGCATGCCCTTTCCAATGCAGTGCTTCATGCTTGGTCGGTTTGTAAGTGCAGAGCCCTTTCCGATGTGGTGCTTCGTGCATGGTCGGTTTGTAAGTGCTAAGCCCTTTTCAATGCGGTGCTTCATACATGGTCGGTTTGTAAGTGCTGAGCCTTGTCGATGTGACGATTTCAAGCATGGTCGACTGTAAGTGCTGTGCCTTTCTAACAGGATGAGGTCGGATGTAAGTGCAGAGCCTTTCCGATGTGGTGTGCTTGCACATGGTCAGAAATAAGTGCTGAGCCTTTCTGACAAGATGAGGTTAGATGTGAGTGTTGGGCCTTTCTGACAAGATGAGGTCAGATGTGAGTGTTGGGCATGCCTTTCTGACAAGATGAGGTCAGATGTAAGAGCTGGGTGGGCCATTCTGGCTTAAGTGTTAGATATAAGCGCTGATGAAGACGTACATGAACAGTAGGCCTATAGGATTGAGTCTGTAGAATATCTTGTGACGAGAAGAATCAAGATAGAACCATTATGAGATAACATATGATGATGATCCAGATCAGGTGATCCAGATGAGATTATCTAGACTTGATGACGATCCAGATCAAGTGACGATCTAGTTGTGACGATGATCCATATCAAGTGATCCAGACTTGATGATGATCCAAATTGAGTGATGATCCAGCAGTGATGAGCCAGTAGTCATGATGATGCAGATCCCATGATAAAGAAGAATAAGATGACTTGAAGACTTGAAAAGGAAGAAGAATTGAAGAAGAAGATGACTTGAAGACTCGAAGATGAAGAAGACTTGAAGATGACGAGATGATCTAGTTGATGCAGAGAAGAAGACCAGTGCTGAAAATTGTGTCGAAAGAATACCTTCCTAGTTAAGAGGGAGTGTTGATGTATTTGTAACTTTGGAATGTAATCATCTATGTATCTTATGTCTTGTAACCCGATGTTTATTCCAGGATGTATCTACTATGTAATTGAGTCATGTTGTCATGCCCTGATGTTCCGATCGGGAGGATCTATAATGTAAACAAGTCCTGTCAAGTCATAGTGGGTAACCCATCGATTGTCAAAGGGCTAAAGTCCCCACAGTTTCGGGGCACGAGGGTTATTAGACTCTCCTAGTATAGGTTGGCTCTAGTAGGGTTTTAGTCATGCCGGGATTAGTATAAATAGAGAACTGGAGTCTCTATTTATCACAACAACTCATACACACTCAAGTGTAGTGCATAGTTGAGGAAGGAGAAGACATTGGGGCTAGATAAGAGGAAGGATACTGCTGTCGAAGATCACTTACTATTTTGGGTGTTTCTATTTTGGTGTTGATTCTATCTCTGAGGAAGTTGCGGGGTTTTCTCCATTTATGGTTTCCCAGAGGAAAAATACTATGTTCATGAGTCTCTTGTGTTTGATTGCTATGCTTGTTATTCTCTCCGTTAAAGATCCTAATAATGCTATCTTAATGTTGAAAAACTAACATAAACATGCTAGGCATCATGGTCGACTCATATGAACATGTCTAAGTCCCACTAGGTTTTTTAATTTTTTTTAATTTTTTAATTTTTTAAGTGTTTTTTATTAAAATTTAAATTTTCCAAAACTTAGGTTATTTTTTAATAGTTTAATTGGAAAAATTGGTTTTGTAATAAAAGTGGGCTCAGAAGTCCGTTTCAGTCATGTAGGTGCTCATTTTCAAGCTAAGAGCACCCAGTAAACCTATAGACCCACTATTTCCTAGTTTTAAGTGATGTTCCATCACTCAGGTCAGAAATCCCCAAAAAATCAATTATTGATTATTTTAATTAATAAATTGATGAATAATGGAGCAAATCCAAAATCCTAGATTAGTGGATTCTCAACTGATTTGATTGAAATCAATCAGATCTGAACTAGATTGACTGGATCTGACAAATCCTTGACTGAAGGAGGTGATCTGGACAGATCTAGAGTTGAACTTCAACATCCTTTATGGGGAATTTCTCCCTCCCTCTCTCCTCCACACATGTGGGCTCATATGAATGAGTTTTGGTGGATGCTTCAATCAACAGGTTAAGGTGTCAGTCAAATCACCTCTTCGATTGACAGTTGCACTTAGTGAGACTTAGATCAGGCTTAGTTAGACAACATATCAGGCATTGATGGACTGTCCTTTAGCCACAGTGGTCTATCTCCTTGGGATTTGTGCCCCCTTTGGGATGGGGTTTCAATTTTGTGTATAAATAAAGCTCATGCTGCCTCCTCCAAGGTAGTTAGAATTGGGATTGAGGTGTTGTTGCTCTTGTACTGTGTTATTATTTATTATTCTGGAATAAAGAATATTTGGAGGCAATATCTATGGTGTAATTCTCTTCATGTGTGGATGGTGATTGTGAAATGCTTATGAGGTATAATTTGTGTTATTTATCATTGCTTTTGCTGGTTAATTGTTGGCATTGAAGGAGAGAGCTCCCTCCTATTAGGGTAGGAGTTTATTCTAGTTTTATTTATTCTTTTACTACTGCTTGTTTCAGATCTATTGTAGTTGTATGTATTTTAAGTTTAATTGCATGCTTTCCAATTATCTCTTCCAACAACACCTATGTTTTAACCATCTGTTTGTGCAAGGATTTCTAAGTTGCAGGTGATCTCGCTTGTAGAATAGGTTGAGCTGGTTTGAATATTCCTCATCTTCAAGATATTTTGAATGACATAGTCCCTCGGTGTTCCACCAAAGTAGACTCCAAATCCCAACATTCCCAGGCTTCCAACACTCTTTCTCCTTCAAAAAATCAATTTTCTTACCTGGTTACTATCTTTGAAAGATTTGTTATCACTTGGATATGTTATATCAAAGTAAAATTTACATACACCTGCTATTTCAAATCTCATAGTCTATATCTCAATCCTGAAAAGTATCATTAAGCATTCTAGATCTAGCATAAGGAAATCGTCCATTTTGCATGGCAAGTTAAGGAAAATCAATAGGTTGCATGCTCTAGATTTCCTTTTCTATTTTAAAAAGATTAAATCCAGAAATCAGTGCATATTTCATTGTCTGTAAAAACATCAAGCCAATATCCCAAGGAAATATTGCTTTCCTTGGTTACTTTTTCACCTATTTAGCTAGTTTTAACTTAGTCTTTTTTGAGTTAAGGTAGGCTGATTCAAAGGTACTCTTAAAGTGATTTTGGGCATATGTTATTATAACATGATTTCTGGGTATTAGTAGGTGTAACAGAAAATAAAGGAAGCTTCTGTTCGAAAGTGGCCTTGAGAGCGTTCAAATCCCCCCAGGGGTCTCCCCTTTCACTAAAATTTAAAAATTTTGGAAGGTTGTAAGATCCTGGTTTCATCCCATATACGGACCAAGAGGTTTTTGATATTTCAGTTTTTTGATATTGTAACCAATAATAATAAAATAAAATCTTTTTTGAGTAGGCTCTTTCGAGCCCGCTCCCCATCCCCCCAAGGGGGATCTGTGCCTGTTTCACTTTTTTGCATTTTCCCCCTTTTTTTTGCTCTAGTTTAGTACTGACATGCGGGATTGTATACTTTGATATAATTTTTCATTATTCCATATTTTAATTTCAAAAGTAATCATACTACTTACCCCACAACTTCCCGATTAACCCGCAAGGGGAAAGAGATGCGTGGTAGGACTAATTCGAAAACCGGTGTTGTGTATCTTTGATTCATTTTTCATCAATTGTTTTGTTAGTCATAATAAAATTAACCCCTCCTTGATTCCATGATTGATATCCACTTGGATCGAAAGAGGTTCTTGGAGAGTTTTCTTTTCAACAGGGACACCTATTTTAAAATTTACTAAAAATAACTAAGACTCCAGTTTGTATGCTCTGTACTTGGATGTGGTTTGTCTGATCAGTCAAGCTACATCAAAAGCACTTGAGTGACTAGAATAATTAGGATTCAATCTCCCCAAATTGACAAACCATCAGGCAAAAATCCAACGGCTCAATCAAACCATTATGGTGGAAAAATACCCAAAGGAAGCGGGAACTCTTGAAAAGTGACCTCAGGGTGCTGATCTCTGTTACACCTTCAGGTGCATTATGAACAACAGCCTCAAAGAATCCATTCAGCCCACATATTCCTTGCGGGTACCCATGACGGTTTAGTTTTGGACATACTTCAAGTACCCCCTCGGTATATCTCAAGTCCCCTCTCCTAAGTTAAATTACTCATCTTCTTACATTAATTTAAAATTAACCAAGATTCAATTGCACAACATTCATTCCAGCACTTGCAAGCACTCTTAATTGTTTTTTGAATCCATTTTCAAGGCACTGGTCAACTATTTATTTCTTTCAATCTATATGTGATTCGGTGTCATTTTTGTGCTTACTTGTGATTATCTCATCATGTTATTCGTTGTTTACAATTGTGAAATCGAAACACCTAAAAAACTTACTCTTTAATACCATCATCATACTAAATAATTTTTCCTTAGTAACTTAATAGGGTCTACCCCCCTCGGCTTTGTTAGGAGTTAAGCCTAAATGGAGGAGTCAAGAACAAGGTGACAGCCTTGACTCGAGACTTCCCCCAAGGACACACCGAGTGGCTTGAAGATTTCTTCCATGTAACCCAGGTGTGTGAAAGGCGGCAACACTTTTCAGCGCCGATGCCGGAGATAAATATTTTTATACCCGAGTATGACTTAGTTTAGATTTTTTCTAAACAACTAAAAAGATAAAAAGTTTGATTGACCTTGTCTTTAAAAAACACAAAAATTAAAATTCGATCCATCTGGCGACTCCACTGTCTAACATCCCCTCAAAAATTTCTACCCGAAGAAACTGCCGACAATTATTCAATCCTCTCCTTGATCCCGAACGGTTTATTAGGGAAAGATTGAATAGGCAGACTTCTCATAGAAACCTTGAAGATTTAGGAGACCAATCCCTCTCAGATATCCATCACATATTTGTAGAGATTCATGTTCGCCAATGTCAAGAAATGACAGAATTCTTCAAACCCCTTGACTTTTCTCAGATAGTAGGTGCTCCCCATGCCATTCCAAAAGATGCTATCAATAAGCTCCCCATATTTTAGGGCAATAATGCCATCATTACCATGTCTCACCTTCAAAATTTTGAAAAGCACCTAGTCACTTATTGCAATGATGCTGCCCATGACCATGATGATGTCAAAATGAAGCTCTTTGCTTTATCCTTAGAAGATGATGCTGACGAGTGGTACCTCGACCTAGATGATGATTCATATAAACCTATTAGCGAATTCCAAGATGGTTTTTGGAAGAAGTGGGGAGAAAAGAAGGAACCAAGACATCTGCTTGCTGCCCTTTATAGCATAAAGAAGATGGAGAATGAAACCATTGATGAATTTAACACTAAATTTAGGCATGTGGTTGCGGACCTTCCTAGAGACATCAAGCCAAAAAATGCCTCTATCCTCATATCCTACATTGAAGCCTTCACTGGTGGCTTAAGATACTAGTTGAGAGATAAAGAACCAGCCGATCTGAAAACTTCCCAGGAATTAGCCAAGAAAATAAAAAAGAATATGCAATCTTCAGGAAAGTCCAACATTCCAGGTTACACTAGGGGAAACAATTCCTGCAACAAAGATACCAAGGGTAAAGCTGTTGAATCAGAAGAAAAGGGAGCCTCTAAAGATCCCATGGAAAAGGTAACAGACATTATAAAAGACTTGGTTACTAGTCAAAACCAATTTATGGCAAATCAGTCCGCACAACTGAATCATATGCACAATAGAATAATCATAATGGAAAGAAATAATGGAGCTAGGAACTTTCAGCCTAAGCAGAATTAGATGTATCAAAAGAAATTTCCTCATCAAGAGCCTAGGATTCCAAACTAGTTAGACTCAGCTAACATGGTAGAAGAAGTAATTCCATGGTGTAGACCTTGTGAACAATTCCACCAAGAAAGCACTTGTTATGTTGCAAATCAAGTCATGGATCATGGACTTCCCAAGTTCAGTAGTTAGGAAACAACTTCAAGCGAGCCTAATCATATATACATGGTAGGCCAGGCCCACCCTTTGTCACCAGCTAAATAGTACAAACCTAAGGATGAAACCATTGCTAAATATTATAGTGAAACTTATGATGAAAACTATAATGTACATGATGGGACTCCTATGTGTTCTCCATATAATGATGACAGTCTGGAAGGTTTATTGCCTTGTGACCTTTTCTCTAAAGAAGATGCATTAGAGGAAATTTAAACTCAAAATGGGCCTTTTAAATTTTATTCAAATTCCATGTCATCATTTGTTAGCCAATGAAATTGCTTTAAATTTGAAAGACCGTATAGGTCTTAAACACTTTTTTAATATAAATTTGGGGATAGGTATCATTAAAAAAACTACTTTTTTTGTTTGTATTTTTGACATATCTTCCTGTGTTTTTACTCAAATTTCTATTGGGAGAGCTCGTTGGATGTGGAATTAAATTCTGCATCCAACCAGTACCCACTCAACATACTTTTGACACACCCCGCTACCCCAAAAACAAGAAATACCTGACAAAAGGTGATGATGACATCATCATCATGTTTTTTAGGTAGTTCTTGTTTTTGGGGTAGTGGGGTCCATCAAAAGTATGTCGAGTGGGTACTCGTTGGATGCAGAATTTAATTCTGCATCCAACGAGCTCTCCTGATCTAAATTTGAGTAAAAACACGAGGAGATATGTCGAAAATACAAACAAAAAAGTAGTTTTTTTCTTTTATTCCTCCAAAATTTAAATATTATTTTATTATTTTAACTATTATTTTATTAATGTTTTTTAGGAGGCCCATTTTGAGTTGAAATTTCCTCTAATGAGTATGAAAATGAGGACAAGTATAAATTAGCGCATGATACAAGTGACGAAGGCTCCCTCATCTCCGACAAAGATGTTGATGAGGAGTCCTAAACATTCATGGAAAATCTAGTCTATGACATGAATAAAGAGGAAAATAATGAACCAGAAACTTTTGATGGTTTTGTTGATTTTTCTGTCTATGGCATATTTAAAGGAGAGAGCATGGACCATGTGGCATTGGTAAACTTTGATATGAAAAAGGAGCATGCAGTTTATCCATATGATCAATATGAGCCATATATCAGTATTAGTAATGAAGAAAAAGAGAACTTGATATCAGAACTTGATATCAGCAATGGGGAATCCATCACATCTGACATAGATGGTGGTGATGACTATTGGGATTTTTGTCGATATCTTATTAAGAATCGTATATATTCTATATCCAACAAGGGGAGTGTCTATTTAGAAATTTGTGGAAGTCCAATCTATTATACTTCCTTATAGGGAAGCATGGATCTGGAGACCTGGGAAAATCCTAGTATGGAAAAGTAGCATTCAAAACTCTCATATGATCATTTAGAGTCATATCATTTAGATCCATACAAAGGTATCAATAATGAATACATTGAGAAGCATTGTTGTGAAAAGACAGATGTGATATAGTCAGTGGAATATCAGTCTCAACTATCATATTCACATATGGATTTTCCTTATGATTTAGAGCTTCTTGGGGCTTATACAATGAGTTATCATCCGATAAGCCTTGATGATCAGTATGATGGTGTAGTCAATCTGCCTCATCACTCTGATTTGTATATAAACCCTATCCAGTCATGGATAGAAGAAACTTATGCAAGCACATACCAGTTTGGGAAGCAATTTGATGAAGTATTATATTCTTATGATCTCTCATCCATCCCCCCCATTCTAGATCATCATGCAGGTTTGCATTTTCTGAATAAGGTATCCTTACTTTGGCTGGTAACCAAAGACAAGGAAATTTTCTTTTATGTTAATAAAATACTTAGGTGGTTACACTAGATTTTTTATTACACTTAACCCCTTTTATATCATGCTTAGAGTAGGAAAATAAGCTCCTTGAAAGAGAGCATTTACTTTCTGCATTTTTATTTTGTACTTAGCTATAATAAAACTTTGCTTCCATTCGTTAGTTGCATTTATTTTGTTTAAATAAATCAGCTTAATGGTTCATTTGGTTTTTATATAAAGCTTGTGCTACTGAGGTTTTCTTGTCAAGTTGAGATGTTTTTACAGGCTGTACAAACCAGAGATTCTGGTGTTCTCGTATTCTCTCCTTGCCCTATGACCAGATCGAGCACACGTCCCACAGTTGGAGCCAGAATGTTACCACCTAAGTTGTACTTAGTGTTTTTTTATCAAGTGAGCCTGGTGAACCAGACAAGGATAACTTGTTCAGACTTCAAAAGACCTTCAATCTTGCTTCTGGGAAACTTTGTTGTACCATATCACATGTTCATACCCCCTTGGGGGAGTTGTAATAAATGTTCTAGCATGATAGTTTCTGTAAAAGACTCGATCTCATAGACTTTATTTGTCAATCCGATCATCCCAGGGTGTTTTCTCCCTTGGTTATTATGGGTTGTTGAATAAACGACTTATAATTTCTGAGTTTTTCACTCAATACCTCCAAAGTTGGGGTGGTCGGCTTGGCATTTAGGCCTATTGAGGTTATTAGAGTCTATGTGTCAATGTATAAACATGATAGGCATCATGGTCGAGTCATATGAACATGTCTAAGTCCCACTAGGTTTTTTCATTTTTTTTTAATTTTTTAATTTTTTCAGTGTTTTTTATTAAAATTTAAATTTTCCAAAACTTAGGCTATTTTTTAATAGTTTAATTGGAAAAATTGGTTTTGTAATAAAAGTGGGCTCGGAAGTCCATTTCAGTCATTTAGGTGCTCACCTTCAAGCTAAGAGCACCCAGTAAACCTATAGACACACTATTTCCTAGTTTTAAGTGATGTTCCATCACTCAGGTTAGAAATCCCCAAAAAATCAATTATTGATTATTTTAATTAGTAAATTGATGAACAATGGAGCAAATCCAAAATCCTAGATCAGTGGATTCTCAACCGATTTGATTGAAATCAGTCAGATTTGAACCAGATTGACTAGATCTAACAAACCCTTGACTGAAGGAGGTGATCTGGACAGATCCATAGTTGAACTTTAGCATCCTTTATGGGGAATTTCGCCCTCCCTCTCTCCTCCACACGTGTGGGCTCATCTGGATGAGTTTTGGTGGATGCTTCAGTCAACAGGTTAAGTTGTCAATCAGATCAGCTCTCCGATTGACAGTTGCACTCAGTGAGACTCAAATCAGGTTCAGTTAGACAAATATCAGGCATTGATGGACTCTCCTTCGGCTACAGTGGTCTATCTCCTTGGGATTTGTGCCCCCTCTTGGCTAGGGTTTCAATTTTGTGTATAAATAAAGCTCAGGCTGCCTCTTCCAAGCTAGTTAGAACTGGGATTGAGGTGTTGTTTCTCTTGTACTGTGTTATTGTTTATTATTCTAGAATAAAGAATCTTTGGAGGCAAGATCTATGGTGTAATTCTCTTCATGTGTAGATGGTGATTGTCAAATGCTTATGAGGTATAATCTGTGTTATTTATCATTGCTTTTGCTGGTTAATTGTTGGCCTTGAAGGAGAGATCTCCCTCCTGTTAGGGTAATATTTTATTCTAGTTTCATTTATGCTCTTACTGCTGTTTGTTTCAGATCTATTGGAGTTGTATGTATTTTAAGTTTAATTGCATGCTTTCCAATTATCTCTTCCAGCAACACCTATGTTTTAACCATCTGTTTGTGGAAGGATTTCTAGGTTGTAGGTGATCTTGCTTATAGAAGAGGTTTGGTGGGTTTGCATCTTCCTCATCTTCCAGATATTCTGAATGACATAGTCCCTTGGTGTTCCACCAAAGTAGACTCCAAAGCCCAACATTCCTAGGATTCCAGCACTCTTTCTCTCTCTTTCTCCTTCAAAAAATCAATTTTCTTACCTGGTTACTGTGTTTGAAAGATTTGTTATCATTTGGATCTGTTATATCAAATTAAAATTTACATAGATCTGCTATTTCAAATCTCATAGTCTAGATCTCAATCCTAAAAAGTATCATTAACCATTCTAGATTTAGCATAAGGAAATCGTCCATTTTGCTTGGCAACTTAAGGAAAATCAGTAGGTTGCATGCTCTATATTTTCTTTTCTATTTTAAAAAGATTAAATCCAGAAATTAGTGCATATTTCATTTGCTGCACAAACAGCAAGCCAATATCCCAAGGAAAGCTTGCTTTCCTTGGTTCATTTTTCACCTGTTTAGCTAGTTTTAACTTAGTCTTTTTTGAGTTAAGGTAGGCTGATCCAAAGGTACTCTTAAAGTGATTTTGGGCATATGTTATTCTAACATGATTTCTATTTTTTAGCAGGTGTAACAGAAAATAAAGGAATCTTCTATTCGAAAGTGGCCTTGGGAGCATTCAAATCCCCCCAGGGGTCTCCCCTTTCACTAAAATTTAAAAATTTTGGAAGGTTGTAAGATCTTGGTTTCATCCTGTATAACGACCAAGAGGTTTCTGATATTTCAGTTTGCTGATATTGTAACCAATAATAATAAAATAAAATCTCTTTTGAGTAGGCTCTTTCGAGCCCGCTCCCCATCCCCCAAGGGGGTATTTGCGTCTGTTTCACTTTTTTTTTTGCTCTAGTTTAGTACTGACATGTAGGATTGTATACTTTGATATAAGTTTTCATTATTCCATATTTTAATTTCAAAATTAATCATACTAGTTACCCCATGACCTCCCGATTGACCCGCAAGGGGAAAGAGATGCGTGGTAGGACTAATTAGAAAACTGGTGTTGTGTATCTTTGATTCATTTTTCATCAATTTTTTCGTTAGTCATAATAAAATTAACCCCTCCTTGATTCCCCAATTGAGATCCACTTGAACCGAAAGAGCTTCCTAGAGGGTTTTATTTTTAACAAGAACACCTATTTTAAAATTTACTAAAAATAACGAAGACTCTAGTTTGTATGCTCTGTACTTGGCTGCAGTTCGTCTGATCAGTCAAGCTGCATCAAAAGCACTTGAGTGAATAGAATAATTAGGATTCACTCTCTCCAAATTGACAAACCATCAGGCAAAAATCCAACGCCTCAATCAAACCATTACGATGACAAAATACCCAAAGGAAGCGGGAACTCTTGAAAAGTGACCTTGGGGCACCAATCTTTGTTACACCTTCGGGTGCATTATGAACAATAGCTTCAGTGACTCCATTCAGCCCACATATTCCTTACGGGTAGCCGTGATGGTTTAGTTTTGGACATACTTCAAGTACCCCCTGGGTATATCTGGAGTCCCCTCGCCTAAGTTAAATTACTCATCTTCTTACATTAATTTAAAATTAACCAAGATACAATTGCACAACATTCATTCCAGCACTTGCAAGCAATCTTAATTTTTTTTCGACTCGATTTTCAAGGCACTGGTCAACTATTTATTTCTTTCAATCTATATGTGATTGGGTGTCATTTTCGTGCTTACTTGTGATTATCTCATCATGTTATTTGTTGTTTACAATTGTTAAATCAAAACTCCTAGAAAACTTACTCTTTAATACCATCATCATACTAAATAATTTTTCCTTATTAACTTAATAGGGCCTACCCCCCTTGGCTTCGTTAGGAGTTATGCCTAAACGGAGGAGTCGAGAACAAGGTGACATCCTTGACTCGAGACTTGCCCCCAAGGACACATTGAGTGGCTTGAAGATTTATGCCACGTAACCCAAGTGTGTGAAAGGCGGCAACAAGTGCTAAAGGTTTTGTCAAAGAAATACTAAATCCTATGATCAAAACCTTGAGATCACTACTATAGGGATTTAAACTTAAATGTAAAATGTATGTTCTTACACGATGGTGTAGAGGGTTTAAGTTTTAATATTGGTTGTATTCTTTAAAAATATATCATGGAGGGTTTATACTAAATTAATGCATGTGGAAATTGAAACTATGGAATGGGGGTTTCGATTTGAAATTAAGTGGAGGCCAGGATGGTTCCTTTAATGAGCCACGTCATGGGCAAGGTCAAGGCTTACCTCTTGCGCTAGATTTTTTTTCCTGTCATTTGTTTGGTCTTTTGTTTGGTGTTGATGGAGCTTTATGCTCTAGTGTTTGAGTTGTGCATACACTGGTTGGATTATAGTGCTGGCGTGAAACGCTTACGGGTATGAAAAGAATTCCACCATGTTTTATCTTGGTTACATTCTCGTTGTGTTTTGATACCTATTGTATACTCCTCATATGCCTTTGGTTTGTTTTTGTGTAGGTTTGGGGACGGTGAGAATTCTCTACAATGTTTTAGCAAGGAATTTGGTTGGCTTGCGCAAATATGGGTAAGTCCATTTGGAAGGGGCCCTTAGCCGGGATTTAACCTTAGCTACATGCAAAAGCACCTCCCTTCCATCTATGGGACACGAGGGTAGAGTTCAATGTGAAATAGCTAGCTGCAAATAAAATATTAGTAAGACAGTAAACAATAAGAAAAAACTACTAAACTAAATAAACAAAAATGAGATAGGTATACCTTCTATTTTCCTTGAAGGTGGGCCACCGTGCCCTAACATGGAATGATATCGCTTCTCCACAAGCTTGTTAGTATGGAGGGTTCCTCAACATACAGGATGGGAGGAGGTGGGGCAATGAAATGATTGACAAATGATGTGAGTAGTTTGAGAATGATGGCTTCTCAACATACTCATGGAAATATAATAATGACAAAAGGAATAAGCGAATCTTGTGATGGAGACCTTCACACTATTTTAATAGTTTCTTCTTTTCCTTTTCTTTCTTTTAGGGTTTTGGACCCTATTTAGGGTTTTAACCCCCTTTTTATGTTTTTTATCTCTTTTGGGGTTTTTAGCCCCATTGTGAGATTTTTAGCTCTCTTGTGAGCGTTTTATCCCTTTTTGTGGGTTTTTTAGGCCCTTTTTGATATTTTTGAGATTTTTTTAGAGAGAATAAGGTTAAACCATAGTTGTCGAGGTAAAAAATGCGAGAAAAAAGGGTAGGAAAAAGATGTTTGTATGTGGTTTAGTCCATGTAGAGCTAGTTGAGCATTTTTTTGCATTAATAGATTGCCCCCTGATGTGTGAGGGAAGGATCTCATCGTATGGTCGACAAACATCATAGGCTCATGGGGATAGTGGAGAGACCTATGAAGAAGTGGTGGTTCCTCATTCGAGACATGGTGGATTTTGGTTTTTGTATTAATATTGGTTCCCAACAATGGATGAGATACAAAGAATATGTGACATGTATATGGACGAGGTGGGCATACCCATGCTCATAACGATGTCAAAAGAATAAATAATGGGATCAAGGCTCAAAAATATGGGAGCTAATCAATACATATACAATGGATGTTACACAATGGTGTCCTCAATGAGAGGTTGAATACAATGCTGATATGAAGAATAGATACATAGGAACCATGGAATTCTCATGGAATGTAATATCTGTACAATTAATGCTCTGTTGGATATGGAAGTTTAGAAAACTGTAAGGACTCATTGACGAAGATTCAGAGTCTCAGTGGTACAATATGTCGCATCAATTATGAAGCTATACAGAAGCAATTCTCTGGGGGATTCTGAACACTATTTCCAATGCAACCTGACAATCACAAGGGACATGAACCTATTTGGGTCCCTGAATAGACTCACCAATATGCTAGAGTCAGGTGACAATAGAGGTCTTCAACCAAATACTGCATGGACTAATACCCTATACGAATCTCAATGGTGCGATGATGTATCTAAAGTCGAGCACGCGAGATAAAACCATCCCGAGAGGCACTAAGGACTCCTCTCAAGTGGTCCAAGGAGCTCATCAATAAGGTTAATGAAACCAAGATTTAGGGACCTCTGGGTCTATTCTATGGAATAGATGTGTTGTCGTTGACAAAGGGATACCTACAACTAATCAAGACAATAAGGTTTCCTTGACGAGAAGCACGAGGGAGATAACCAAAGTTGTGGGACAATTTGGGTACTGTCACATTGAATGGGGGAATAGGTGAAGGGGGACTCAAAATTCCTTTGTTCACAGTATGATGGTAGGGTTGAATTGGTAGCAAATTAAAGTCACTCATAGGAGAGGGATCATAGTTGTAATACTGGGAATGTAACTCTAGATGGGAAATACTAAGGGAGGTAACTTGGACTATTGATATCCCCGGGATCCAAGGAAGACTAATCGAAGAATACTCTGAATAAAGGAGACCCATTGGGGGAATGCTGCTAAACTCTAATATATGGAATGACACCTAAAGGCATCGTTACGACACAATATTGTGGATTTCTAGAGAGATCGAGAAAGTAAATGCTCGTTGGTTTTTTCATTTTTAGAGAGTCTGAAAACAAGAAGAAGACTCTAGTGGGGTATATTTTTCATTGATGGTCTCCTGTGTCCAAAAAAGGATAAAGTGCACATCGGAGATCTCTCCCACCCCTTTTGGGGGATAGGATACTTCTTTACTATTGGTATTCCAAGCAGGTCACAAAAGGTTAAACTTACACTAACTGGACGATCATTCAAATACTTTTACAAGAATGAACAAAACCAAGTTTTCTCAGCAATATTTTCTTGATGAGAAGGCTCAAAAAGAGATTAAAGACAACACATGATGAGATTTTTCATAAAGTTCGGTCCCAATGCCCGAGAAAACATAAAAGGATGTGAAGGGAAAAGTTCCTAGCTTGAGTGTGTCGAGGTGGTCCTTTTCTTATTGTAGTATCCATAGTCCACAAAAAGAGATAAAGGAGGCTATGTAGATGCCCTCTCGAATACTTTAACGAGTGTGAAAGGGAGCAAGCATGATCGATGATATTTTCATTTGTTTAGGAGTCATAAAAGAGCTTAACATAAATTCCATAATGGTTAATAAAGAAAGGGGGGAGTGTTTGATATATGAAAAAGGGTTATGTTTTGGACATGGATGATGGGCACAAAGGCAAAACACTGGTGGTCCCCCCTTGTAGGATGATGGATGGTTGTAAAACATGGCCAGCTATGCCGTATGGATGGAGCGAGGGGCTCGTGAACATGCCAATACATATAATGGGAGATTTGCATGATGGAGAACAAACCAAGGTGGCTTCCGAGAAATGTCCCAGAAGATAAATGGTTGAGTGAGAGACAAGGGTCTCATCAAAAGAAAGAGAACGGAAAACCAAACCTGATGGTGCAAATGACGTCTCAAATGGACTTCGAGTGACTCTGACTAATAGCTAGTGATGAGGCCCCCGTGTGTAGAGGTACACGGGTAAAAACTAGACCAAATGGAGGCCTATGGGTACAGAGCTAGCTCAACATACACGGTGTGATTCACGTTGTGGTACAAAAATCGATGTAACTGTAGGAAATGGCCCAAAGAATTGGTAAGGAGGGAGGCAATCTAGAAGATCGTTTGTCGACCTGAATCTTTTTGCAGAATGGTGGAAGATTCCTATCCTTATAGAGGATGATCCATACATGGGCATGGGATACCGGGGAGATATAGAGAGGCCTCAACCTCTAGGGAAGTTTTTGGGACCTGATGATATTCTAGAATAATGGTAGATAGATCATACGTGCAACATACTGTGTGCATGTGCAGACGTGGGACCATACCCTCTGGTGGGATACCAATGGCGCAGGAGCAGGGGTTATATCCACCTGCTCATGTGAAAATGATGCAACATAGTGCTAAAATGGAATCAATATGACTAAACATGGAGAAACTACTAGAGGAGGTCACTGATTCATGGTAAAAATGATGCAAATCAAAAAATAAAAACTATTCCCAAGTTCTGCATGGTGAGCGAGTCAGGCATAGGACCTCTGGTGAAGGAAATTGGCCTTTCCTTGGAGACTCTGTAGTTGGTGAAAAGTACATGGGGGAGGAATCTGACATTCAATGGGAAGAAATGACTCCATTCCTCGGGCTAAGTGAAATGGGGGAAAACTAGTGGTGTATTTTGAGATCTCTCTGTCATCGAGAAAGTGGTGTTAGGATAGATCAGGTGGATCTTCCACGACGGGGAGACAGAAGTAGTACTGGAACTAGAGAACATGCATATGGTGTTAGTTGTGTCCGAGGAAGAAGATGGAGGGTGAATTTCCTCAAGGATGGAGGTTTTGGATTCATGAGAGTGTTTCCGAAGGTCGCGAAGGGAAGATTGATACTCGGAAAAGTATGAGAAATGGTGAGAATAAGGGCCATACAATCTGTAGATTGCACATGCATGGTTTGTCATCAGAGACTTGTTCTTGGCTACTAGCGAAGTTGAGACAACGACTACTAGGGTCCCATCAACTATATCCATAACATCTATGTGAGTGTGCAAGATAGGTATCTTTGGGTAGTTTTCGATTGCATGACCCTCAATGTTGCACAAAGCGCAAGGTGGAGTTGAACGAGACTCGACTGTGGCTTTGGTGGTTTTTCCCCTAGCCTTCGTTGGGGGAGGTGGGGCTAGTGTCAGAACATAAGACGTTTTTTGTGGGACAGGAGGATTGCATGACTCCATTTTGATTGGTTGAACGAGAGTCAATACAACTTGAGGCATCGGAGGTGGGGTAGGTGGTTCAAGGTACCACACAGGAATCCCCAATGTGAAATTAGGTAAATTCAAAGTATGCATGATAGGATTACTTATGATGTCAGACGGTGGGAAAAGGAAGGGAATCATATGGATTGGGAACGAGCCCCAATAATTCCCTAGTGATTGCGAATGGGGTTGCGATTGCTATTGTAGTGTTAGAAGAATGGTAGTGGATGAGAGTAAACACAAACTCGCTGTGTCAGTCAGCCCTAGTGGAGGAGGTAAAGACGGGAAAGTGGTCGTCATAGGTGTGCCGAAAAACAATCTCAAGCCTATTGTAGATAAGGAAGGGATTGCTACACTGTCGTTGGAAGTATCGATGGTTGGGATGACATGGTTCGATGTGGCCAGCCCCTGCGGATCCTAGTAAGTCAATTGGCCAACCATCATGATCTTCCCATAATGGTAAAACATCATAAGGAAGAAGACAGTGGATACAACAGCTCTCATGGAATACATGTAACTACGTCTGAGAAGGAGCTTGTAATCAAGTTGGGCGTTAACAACTTTTATGTCGATCAAAACAATTTTACTGGCTCAGGAAATAGGAATGTCACATACCCCAATTTTGCAAAAAAAAAAATTCTATATTATTTGATATTATTGGAGGAAAATATGTTAAATTTTATGCTAAGTTGTAATTGATGACTCAGCAGAGTCAAGGATATTTAATTTAATTATGAATATTTTAATTATAAATAAATAAAGGTGGAGACAACATCTTAGGAGAGCTATTAAAAGAGTGTTTATTAGTCAAATTGGTGGAGGAGACTGGGTGGAGAGAAAACAGACATGTGGCAACATCCTCAAACCACTTCCAACTGTTGTAGGTGGAAACCTCCCTACATTTGGGGTCATGATTCCCCAAGAAAGTGGAATCAAAGCAGGTGGCTCAATTAATGACAACTAACCCAAAAGAACTAGGAAATATTTATAAAAATACCCATTGAAGAGAGCTAAGGATTCTCATTATAAAGAAGTGATCATTCAGATGAATGTACTTCAGAGAAATTCAATGGAAGGGAATTGTGGAAGAGTTTGAGGGGATAACTGTTAAGTGATCTAGTGTAGCTTTTCAGCTGAAGGATCTTACTACTGAGTGTAGAGTGTTTACTGAGTCATTGGACTAGTCTATTGTTTGCATGCTCCACCAGTTCTTAGCCAAGAAGACCAGGAATAGGCTCGGGGGTCCTGAGGAAGCATTGTTTGAGCTGTCACACCCCTGGTTTTGACCCCGTTTTCATGATGTATAAAATGTAATTAATCATGGTGAGGAGCTCAAGGAAAAAGCCCCACCATCGATTTGGTCGTGTATGTTCGGCAATAGGGGTAGTTGTCGATGGTCTATCGTGCTATGTGGCACATTATAATTTGGCATCATGTAAATATGCACATCAAATAAAATAAACCACAACCAGCTACGACAGTGCAACATTGAATGAAAAGGGCATGGTTCCAAAGGATAAGGGGGTGGGGGATGTCAAACCTTGGTTTATGGGGGAAAAACCCATGTGTTACTACCTTGTGTGTTTGCCACCTTTCTTGTCTTATCCAACCTCTTTATTGCTTGTTGTTGATTGGTTGACGAGTTAATGGCTGCTGGTAGTTGAGGCAGTTAATGTTTTTGGGAGTGGGGTGGCAAGACTGTCAGTATTTTTCCCATGCACCCACTCCACCCACGACTACATTCAATTCCTCCATCTTCTCCACGACACCATTCTTCCCTGGTCGGTTTGTTCCTCCATTCGGCCTGTTCACTCTTATGCAGGGGCACGCAGAGAGACGTGCGTTTCTCCTCACGCACCAGTCGGGGGCTCTCTTTGTTGTTCATGGGCTGTTGTTCCCATATTTTGCTGGCTGCGTCCTTTATCCTCATGCACAGGAGTTCTACGTTAGTTTTCCTCACGCAGGGAGCGGGTGAAATCGTGGCTGTTACTCAGGATTTCGGGTGTAGGAGCCGTTCACGCTCTGGGCTGTGTGCCTGTGTGTTTCACACCAGTTCGGTGGTAATTATATGTTCCCCATGTTGATTGTGGCTATGTATGCTGTCAACTATGGTCTGCGGTTGTGTTCTCCTCCTGTCCATGCTGAGAGTCTGTTCTCTCCATTATCGGACTGTGTAGTTTTCCGCTATTTCATTGTGGGACGGGAGCTATCATCTTCCCCACATTTCATTGGCTAAGTTTTCCCTGCTGTTTGGGACAGTGTATAGCTGCCATCATTTGCACTATGAGTTGTGGCTGTTGATTGCCATAGTCATTGGCTAAGTCTCCCATGGCTATGCTGGGAGTGCTATTCGCTATTCACTGTGGGCTGTGAATTGTTGCCATCATCCATTGTGTGTTTGGGCTGCTGTTATTCCCCTAGTTTTGGGTTGCAGTTGAGTTGTTTTGGCCACGCAAGGGCCAAGAACAACTCTGAGTGCCCTATGGGATTGAGCTTTGCTCATCTTTTGCTTGGGATTGTATCCGGTTGTTTTCCTTCTTCACAGGACTGAGAAGGGATTGTTTTGCTGCATGTAAGCAGTGGTTGGTCTTGGACTGTGCTGGCTTGGCTGGTCTGTTGATGGCCTGATAAACCTAGCTGTGTTGGTTTGCTGAGTGTGTCCCCTGGCTATGTGTAAGCCTGCATTGACCCTTATCCTTGGAGGAATCATGCCCAGCTTGGGGGTGGCAGCATTGCTGAGAGATTGATGAGCAAGCTGGCCTATGGTTGGGTGGAATGTTGCAGCGACGTAGCTAGTTGCGGGATTCTTCATCAAAAGATAAGTACTTCTGTTATCTCATCTTTGCAATTAATCTACTATTTCATGAATCATGATGAACATGTGAATGTTGTTTTATGTATATGTTTTCTTCCGCTGTGTGATTGAATATTTATGCATTGAGTAAATTGTGCTTGTATGATGATGGATTATTCATCTTAGCCTGCATCTGGTTATCTAATATGCATTATGATTAAGCTTTTAACTCAACATTTATTCCTGTTTATGTTCATGGGGCCGTCTGCCCGTATGGTTGGTATTTGTCGCGTCCTCTTCGCCGGTCCCAGGGATGGGGACGTGACAGTATGGTATCAGAGCAATGGGTTGCAACAATGGGCCTCTATGGACCAAGAAGGAGAAACTAACAGAGGGTGGAATTGCCTTCTACCCAGCAGGGATCAGTAATGGATGACATCAAACCTTCCAAAGATATTTCCTAAGTGTTGACAGTCGGGTCATCGGAGGATTTAGTGGTTTGAACTTCCGATGTGGTGGAAGGATTTGACGTTTGATAGTCCGCCGTTGCGGCTGCAGAAGGGATTCAGTCGCCGATTCTATGGAAGAACTAAGCATTGGACAATCCGCCGTTATGGCTGTCGAAAAGACTAAGTCGTCCGATGGGCAAGTTCTCTGACGCCATGAAGAAAGTGCTTGAGCATCCACCGTTGTGGAAGCCAAATTCATTTGGCTTCTGATGTAAAAATCCACCGAACAGAAGAGGAAATGGTTTGCGCATCCACCGTTGCGGAAGCCAAAGTCATTTGGATTTTGATGTAAACAGCCACCGAACGGAAGAGGAAATGGTTTGCGCATCCTCTGTTGTGGAAGAAGAAGCAACTAAGCATCCGACGGGAAAGTGGTCCGACCGCCGACATGTGTCATATTCGGTGGAAAGAAGAAAGACAATTTTTTCAAAATTTGTCTAAGTGATGAAATCGTTGGAAGAGAAAGTGGTTCGAGAGCCGCTGTTGCGGAAGAGAAGTGGTTCGAGAGCCACCGATCGGAAGGAGAAAGCGCTCCATGAGCTGTCGTTGCGGAAGCGAAATTTTTTTGGCTTCCGACCAGAAAGGATGCCGATGCCGATCGAAAAGGGAAAGAATTCCAGGAGATGTCATTGTGGAAGGATTAGTGGTTTGAGAGCCGATTCTGCAGAATGGTTGGTTGTTTTGGGAGCCGATTCTGCGGAGGAAAATTCTGAGTTTTTCCGTAGGATTTCCCAGCAGATTTCAACTGTTTTTCAATGGGGTTTTGAGCTGCTTTTCAGTGAATTTTCATGAGCTGGAAAATGAGAAAGTGGTAGTGATTTTATGCACCAGATTGCACGAAAATCATAGTTTTACAAAAAAAAAACCAAAAAAAAACAAGGGTGCTGCCCCCTGAGACAGTCGTTCATGTGAAAAGAAAATTCTATGTTTTGGGCAAGTTAGTTAAACCCAAAATTCATAAGAGATGAATGGTGCATCGGAAATGAGGTGGCTGAAGTTAGCATTTTGGACCAAAATACAGTGTGTGTTTTGCCTGAGATTTGGTAAAAGTCTTCACTCTTAGAAGTGGCGTGGTTTTCACATCCGAGGTCGGAATGAAGCATGTGAATAGGCGTTGGAAAGCTTGTCTAGTAGGGAACAGTGGTAAGTCTCCAGAATCTAAGCATGAAGTGGAAAAGTGCTAATGGTGGCCGCTGATATCAAATGGACAAATCTGGATAGTTACATGCCCAGGGGCAGCAAGGACTATGAAGTCAACCACCTGCTGTGTGGAAGAGTAGTTCCATGCAAGGATGTGTGGCTTGAAAAGGGAAGTTTCCTTAAAACCCTGTCCTGCTAACTATGTTTCATCCCTAAGTTTCATGTTTGAAATACATAAGGATATGTATTGTATACATAGGATACTAAGGATTATACATCTATAATAAACCATTAATGATAATCATTGCTTTGATGTTGGCATTAGTGGAAAAACCAACGACAACATGGACCTCGCTGAATATGTTACTGATGCTGACAATTGTGACCAGCAACCCTATGAAGAAAGGGATAAAGCAACAAGTCCAGGATAAAAGTTGGCGAGAAAATGTTGCAATCTCCTGCAAAGGACCAACCAAATTGGTCATGTCAAGGGTGTAAGTACGACCCATGCAGGTAAGAGTTTGCTTATGACAAATTCCATGGAGTGGTAAAGGTAAGAGACCTCATACCATGTGGATGCTGGAATATAAAAAGGTGTCATTCCTACATATGTTGATGATATTGATTATAATAATACATCCCATATGAATTAGTCATGGTTAGGCCATGCACAGTATATTGGATGCAAGATAGCATGAATGGATAGGCATTGGAAATATTTTATGAACCTTGTAGTTATGCAATGGATGTATGCCTATGAAGGGTGTGAATGACTGATTGCATAAGTGTAGGTGCAATGTTGTGATGTATTGCATGAATGCATTGAGATGAATGCATGTGATATGCAGACTAACTAATGACTGAAATGGTGAATTGATGATAATTCTGGAATCATTTCAGAGGTTGCTATGAATGCAGGATAGTCATGATCAATTGGCTGCCAGAAATACTTTATTGAATAGAAAGGTGGTATGAATGATACGCTTGTGAAGTAAGGAGTATCTAGACATTTCCTTTAATTGCATGAATGATATGACTATACCTTGCAACGTGTGTATGATAATGATTGCATGAAGTAATTGAGTTTTGGCAATATTGATGTGACTAACCTTTGAAGTATTTGAATTTTATAAATTCTGAAAATGCTCCAGTGATGGTTGTAACAATGAAAAGGTTATATGCATCTAGACTTACCAAGTGTTTGGTTGATTGAAGCTCATGTTTCAGGTAGATTATTTCGAGCATGGCATTGAGAGGTAAGACCCTGACCAATGCCAGAATCTACCATTTATGAAAGAGCTTGTTAAATTTGAATTGTGGATTTCAAATTTAAGAAATTGCTGACCACTACTAGTCACTATTGGCTTGCACAAGATTGTGTTGGATGTTTGAAACTCATATTTCAGGTAGATTATTTCGAGCATGGCAGTGAGAGGTAAGATCTTGACCAATTACAGAATCTACCATATGATATGCATAATAGGTTGTTAAAATTAGAATTGTGAATTTTGGATTTCAGGAATTACTGACAACTACTAGCCACTATTGGCTTGCATAAGATTGTGTTGGATGTTTGAAGCTTATGTTTCAGGTAGACTATTTCGAGCATGGCAGTGAGAGGTAAGGCCTTGACCAATGGTAGAATCTACCATGTAAAAGAGCCAACTTTATGAGAAGAGTCTCATGGTTGTGAAATTGGTTGGTTGTTAAATTTGAATTGTGAATTTCGAATTTAAGGAATTGCTGACGACTACTAATCATTGTTGGCTTGTATAAGATTGTGTCAGGAGGGACGCATGGGATACACACCGCAAGAATATCATGTGTGATGACCTGCAAGAGCCAAACGTCATGGGAAGGTTTTCCCTTGAAAATGGGTTCCGGGTGAAACGCCATTAGACATTTTGAAATGTCTCATCTGCACTGCATGTTCGGTAGTAACATGAGTGGGATGGTATAAATTATGTCGGTAAGACATGTGTGAATGTGAGATGTAAAAAGGAGTTGGGATGGCAAACTAAGGGACTGTTAACTCAGGAAAGGAGCCTCCATTCCTCCTTAACAAAGGCATAATGCAACGGCAAATGGATAAGTGTTCTGTGACCCTTGCTAAG
Organism: Pseudotsuga menziesii; assembly: GCA_001517045.1. Taxonomy (NCBI): domain Eukaryota; kingdom Viridiplantae; phylum Streptophyta; class Pinopsida; order Pinales; family Pinaceae; genus Pseudotsuga; species Pseudotsuga menziesii. The sequence continues at coordinate 291,515 of LPNX010854886.1, forward strand.
AATATGCATGTTTAATTGTTAGATTTCATATGCAGAACATGTTTTGGTTTATTTCCATGATGACCGATTGCTTGAGTATGATTAGGGCCTACATGGCACACACCGGAGAAGAGTGCACACTTTTCCGATGTTGAGTCATGAAAGGGTTGTCGATATTGATTACACTCTAGGGAGTGGACGCACTCCTGGTGTCTCAATACTTGATATTGAATGATGTGAAATGTGATTACAGGTTTTGAGCAATAATGCTGATGAGTTGCTTGTATTGCTTGTGTTGCTTGTGTTGGTAGGAAAAGGGTAAAAGGTAAAAGGTAAAATGGTAAATGGTTGTTGCGAGGGGTTGCGGAGTAAGGGTTATTGTTGATATAAGTGTATGTTGATATAAGTGTGTGTTGGTATAAGTGTATGTTGGGCTGTTATATGCCTGGGGATCCATAGTAGATCCTAGACCTAGAAATGGTCATGATAAAGTTCCAAG
>LPNX010854886.1:292535-359630 GCA_001517045.1 Pseudotsuga menziesii
TGATAGGAAACGGTCTAGGCATGAAGAATCAAAGGAAATTGAGTAGGTAAAGATGAAGCAGCCAGTGAGATGTTGGAGATGTGGAGGACATCATTTATGTCGAGACTGGCCAATGAGGGAACATGATGCGGGAAATAGCCACAAAGTTCCTAGACTTTAGGATCAACCGGAAGCTGAGAACCAGCAGGAGAAGTCCATGGAAGCCGAGGGGCTTGGTATTGAACGTTCAAAGTAAATGATTGGACGTGGGATAGATCTGCAATTTTGAAATTTTGATGTGCAATTGTATATGTATCGTATATATGTAATGGAACACCAAGGACGGTGTTATTCCAAGGAGGAGGGGAATGTCACACCCCCGATTTTGACCCCGTTTGCATGATGTATAAAATGTAATTAATCATGGTGAGGAGCTCAAGGAAAAATCCCCACCATCGATTTGGTCGTGTATGTTCGGCAATAGGGGTAGTTGCCGATGGTCTATCGTGCTATGTGGCACATTATAATTTGGCATCATGTAAATATGCACATCAAATAAAATAAAACACAACCAGCTACGGAAGTGCAACGTTGAATGAAAAGGGCATGGTTCCAAAGGATAAGGGGGTGGGGGATGTCAAACCTTCGTTTATGGGGGGAAAACCCATGTGTTACTACCTTGTGTGTTTTCCACCTTTCTTGTCTTATCCAACCTCTTTATTGCTTATTGTTGATTGGTTGAGGAGTTAATGGCTGCTGGTAGTTGAGGCAGTTAATGTTTTTGGGAGTGGGGTGGAAATACTGTCAGTATTTTGCCCATGCACCCACTCCACCCATGACTGCATTCGATTCCTCCATATTCTCCACGACGACATTCTTCCCTGGTCAGTTCTCCACGACGCAGGGGCGCACAGAGAGATGTGCGTTTCTCTGCACGCACCAATCAGGGGCTCTCTTTGTTGTTCGTGGGCTGTTGTTCCCATATTTTGTTGGCCGCATCCTTTATCCTCACGCACAAGAGTTCTGCATTAGTTTTCCTCACGCAGGGAGCGGGTGAAATCGTGGCTGTCACTCAGGATTTTGGGTGCAAGAGCCATTCGCTCTCTGGGCTGTGTGCCTGTGTGTTTCACACCAGCTCGGTGGTAAGTATATGTTCCCCATGTTGATTGTGGCTGTGTATGCTATCAACTATGGTCTGCGGTTGTGTTCTCCTCCTATCCATGCCGAGAGTCTGTTCTCTCCATTATCGGACTATGTAGTTTTCCGTTATTTCATTGTGGGATGGGAGCTGTCATCTTCCCCACATTTCGTTGGATGAGTTTTCCCTGTTGTTTGGGACGGTGTATAGCTACCATCGTTTGCACTTTGAGTTGTGGCTGTTGATTTCCACAGTCGTTGGCTGAGTCTCCCATGGCTATGCTAGGAGTGATGTTCGCTATTCACTGTGGGCTGTGAATTGTTGCCATCATCCATTGTGTGTTTGGGATGCTATTATTCCCTTGGTTTTGGGTTGCAGTTGAGTTGTTTTGGCCATGCAAGGGCCAAGAACAAATCTAAGTGCCCTATGGGCTTGATCTTTGCTCATCTTTTGCTTGGGATTGTATCCGGTTGTTTTCCTTCTGCACGGGACTATGAAGGGATTGTTTTGCTGCATGTAAGTAGTGGTTGGTATTGGACTATGCTGGCTTGGCCGGTCTGTTGATGGCCTGATAAACCCAACTGTGTTGGTTTACTGAGTGTGTCCCCTAGCTATGTGTAAGCCTGCATTGACCCTTATCCTTGGAGGAATCATGCCCAGCTCGGGGGTGGCAGCATTGCTGAGAGATTGATGAGCAAGTTGGCCTATGGTTGGGTGGAATGTTGCAGCGACGTTTCTGGTTGCAGGATTCTTCATCAAAAGATAAGTACTTCTGTTATCTCATCTCTGCAATTAATCTATTGTTTCATGAATCATGATGAACATGTGAATGTTGTTTTATGTATATGTTTGCTTCTGCTGTGTGATTGAAGATTTATGCATTGAGTAAATTGTGCTTGTATGATGATGGATTATTCATCTGAGCCTGCATCTGGTTATCTAATATGCATTATGAGTAAGCTTTTAACTCAACATTTACTCCTGTTTATGTTCATGTGGCTGTCTGCCCATATGCTTGGTGTTCGTTGCATCCTCTTCACTGGTCTGAGGGATGGGGATGTGACATGAGCACTCTCCAGGAGTTTGGTAGGGAGGAACGACCTCCTAACGCTGTTGTTGTCTATCCTAATCAGGTTCTGCATTATTTGTTTTTACTGTGTTAGATAGATAAATTTGATTATGTCTGTTAAATTAATGGTAAATGTTCAGTTTGTAAATTACTAGAATTGAAAATAATTCTAGTCTGTGTTTTTCCACACCTGGAAGGACTAGGCCATACTCCAGCACAAATAGAGTATTTACAGTAGATGAAAGTAAATTTTAAGAGACTGAATAGAGTAGATATGATTCTGCAATTCTTAGTTAGCTGAGTAACTTGTTTTAGTGTGTAAATATTAGTTAAAGAAAGAATAATGATCTGTCTATTTAAGTTTACTGTTTTAACAAGTTTATTTATTAATTATATATTGGAAAATAAATAGCAGTAATATAGTATAGGTAGAAGGATTAAGATAATAAGAAAAGATCTTAGCAAATAAGATGTTATGTTTACAGACAATAGCTTAATCTTTTATTCATGAACAGATACTTGGAAGGATAAACTGTTTCATAATAGGTTATATTTCTCTGTGTTAACTTAGTATCTATTTTCTATGCAGTAAGACTATCATAGTCAAGATACTTTGTTACATTCAGTTCAATAAAGAAATAAAATACAAGTACTTAGTTTTATTTACCAATAATATTAACTAATCTAAGTCTAACAAATACTATAAAGCAAGTAGTGTGTTATTAAAGTATTTAGAATATAAAGAACAAACTAAATTTAGTTACATAATCTATGTTTTTACTTTGCAAAGAATTCTGAGTAAATTCAACCTGTTAGCTTAAGTAAATAAATACATAAAAATATGACAATAACAAATATATAAATAAATATCTATCTAAGTACAGAACTTTTTTATTTTTATTAAGTAAATTATACATGTAAAATTATTCTACATGGTTGAAACCCTAAACTGAAAATTAATATTACAAACAAAAACATATAAGCTACAATCCAATTACTTGGATTATTTTATAAATAAACAATTGAATTACAAGAGACTCTTTACAGTCCTTTTTAAGGACGGATAAAAGAACAAATATATAAATATCACTTAAAGTTTTCAAAACACACCTGTAACATTATTTAAAACAAATTGAAAGATTGATTTAAACAAGGGTTTCATTCAGGAAAACCCTAGCTCATATTTCCCGAGCAACAAGTAAAATAAATTAAATTATGACTGAGTTACAGTCTTAAAATATTAACAATAATCTAATTCAAAATATAATAAACAGTAAATTATTATTTCACAGTCGAATAGGATAAAAACCCTAAGTTACACAAAGACACAAAATGGTATTAATGTAAACCGAGTCCAAGCTCGAAAGAAGCCTTTTCAAAAACCCAATGTATTGCTTGACAGGCCGAAAGGCTATTAACTTAAATAGTGTACAAAACCCAGCTCAGGCCCGGTGTACCCATATCATGGCATGGGTTTTAATAAACAAAACTAACAGACATTATATCAAAACCTACATCATTGTAAAATATTTTTAAGACAAGAAAAGAGCATTTACAAGTCACGACATTGAGCCGAAGCTACCCTGCTGTATGCGAGGGTTTAAAACAAAACTTATAAAATAAAGACCAATAACCCAAGACTGGGAAAAACCAAGGCCGTAACTTCTTTCAACTGCAAACATTTCCCCTAAGTCTGTACAAGCATGGAGAGCCACTTTGTAACCGGGGCTTACCCGTAGACTTAACGCTGACCCAAATGTGAAGTGGATTCTTCCAATGATAAGGCGAACCATCACCTGCAAAACAAAAACCAATTCATAATTAAAAACCTGAATGTAGAAATGTACCTATAATTTCTTTATAGCTTACAACTTCTTAAAAATGATTATTTACGTGGATTGTTGATAACTGAGGTCACGAAGAAGGCAGACCAACACCACGAGCAGTGCAATCCTCGTATTCACCTGAGAAGGAGGCAGCTGGTTTGAGTTATTAACTACATCGACAACTGGAGTAAGAGCAAGGAATTACAGTGGCCACACCATGATTTCAACACCAAACTAATGACTGTGTAAACACTACCCTCATGCACAACAAGGTTTGTTTGAAGGAATCAACTCAAGCACGAGCTGTGAACTTCAAAATTATCACCCTAAGTGACAATACTCCAAAATGCATAGATACTGGAGCTAAGGGGTAAGCTTATATGTCATGCAATGCATGGTAATAAGACTTCCACGTGCCCACAAATTTATCCACTTCCCAGTGGGTTAAATTGTGTAGTCTCCACTGCAAACAACCAGATCAAATAATTGTTAATCATTTACATTATGCTTATAATGATAATGTTTATATATAAAGTCAGCATCTTATCATTCAAATGAAGTAAACCGTCATAATGAATGAGGAGTGTACTATCGTTTAACCTATTGTTTAAACCTTGTAATTATCTTTGGTAAAGAACCAATTTGCATATGGAATCAATGCACTTGTTTATTAAAGGTCTTATAACCATTCTTAATCAAACTTGTAAGAAAAAGATTGAAAGGATAATAGAAGCTTTGAACAAGAATGTCAATGGCTCTATTGACATTTTAGATAATTATGATCTATCAATGTTAAAGCTATAAGAACTAGATTTAAATCAATAAGGTGTATATAGAGATATTTAACATTTATACACTAGAATAGCTCTTACTCTTTAAAGTGACCTACAGTACTGGATGTAGGATGTATATATATCTTATAAGTACTTGATCCTTGATCTTCATAATATACCAAGATTTGAGATGAATCGAACTAGAGTTAGGTTAGAATTTGGAGTTTAGGATATTAAACTATCTAGGATTCTAATGCATTACCTTTACTTATAAGTAAATAGTAGGGTAATGTAAAATTTTGTTGCATTATTTTGGTCATGAAGAAGACAGAAAATTCAAGTCACAACTTGACAATATTTATGTAGAGGATCCTTTATAAATATAATCAATGTTAAGCTGATAAATTTGCTACCGAAGCCTAATTAAAAATATAGCTAAAAAGTACATAGTAAGCTTATGTTCTGAAAGGATTTAGGTCTATTTCTATAATGATAAGAATCCTTTTAATTATTAAAATAATAATAGCAATAGACTCTTCTGTCAGCGAAATATTTGTGATACAAAATCATGAGCTCTAATAAGAACTAGAAATATCTTATAGTAGAGTTAGAAGGAGGTTTTATCTATCTTAGTGATCTGTCTGTTAAAAGGAAAACAATAGGGAAACGTTAATAACTCTTACGATATGAAGATTAAGTATTATCATATTTGTAATCAAGTAAAATAAAACATTACTTTACCTTGTAAGATGTTGAGTCTTCTAATAAAACTTTTACTCTAGCAGTACTTTTATGTTAAAAGAAGTATATATGGTTTAACGCCTTGATAAAATTTTACTAGTTAAAAAATTTACCTGTCCAACCTATAAAGATCCAGAAATCCAGATATGTTAGCAATCGCTAAGTAAGCCCCAGCTAAAAATTAACTCCTCACCTACTTGACATTCAAACCATCAGTACAGCTAAATATTTGAATGCAGATTATTCACATCTCATATCAAAATAAAAACAACATTAATCTATATATGTTAAAGTTAATGGTTACTTTTATTATCTGTTTCATTTCTTGTATTAGCTGCTAGTAGTTATCGAAATGCAACTATAAAAATTTTATATTAGCTCAAAAATTTTAAATGTTTATGAAAATTTGAGGTTTTGACATGTGGTATCAGAGCATAATGTTCAAACGCTAGGCCTTGATGAAGCCCAACTAGATTTTATGTAATAGTAAATTGAATTATTATGTTGATGTATTTTATTTTAAATGTTATTCAGCAGAGAAATTGTTTCTGAAGTTTAACAAACAGGTATGGAAAGGATGGAGGAATATGTACAAGAGGAATCTCCATTTACTGAACTAGAAAACTTACCAAGAGATCCTATACTAGAAGATTTAAACACCAATTCCTCAGAACTGTTACAAATAGTAAAAGACCTAAAATATGAAATGGAATCTGTAAAACAAGAGAATGAAAGGATTCTGAGGGCTGAGAAGGAGCTGAATCAGATCCTAACAGAAAGGTTTCAAACTAAGGGTAAGGGTAGAAGAACTGAATCAGAAGATACAAGTCATCAACATAAATTTTAAAAGATGAAACATACTAAACATGAAAGCAGTTCCTCTTCTGAGGTGTTTGGTGAACTACGAAATTTCCATTCTACTAGTGATAGTAGTGATGACAATCATTACACTAGAAAGAGGAAATACAAACCTTATGAGGAAATTTCTGGGGAATTTAAAAAGTTAAAACCACCAACATTCAATGGAGAGACTAAGAAGGGGGAGGAAGCGAAATCCTGGTTATCTGGGATGAAAAAGTACTTCCAGATATATAACTATTCTAACCAATTAAAGGCTAGAATGGATATCTACAATCTCTCAGGAAAGGTTGACATTCAGTGGCAGGACTTGAAGAGATTTAAGGGAATAAAAGAGAAGAATGTAAACTGCAGTACTTTCAAGAGGTACTTTAAAAAGAAATTTCTATCTGAGCAATACTATCAGGAGAGAGAAAAATAATTCTATGAGCTTAAATTATGATCAATGACAATGAAAGATCTGAACAACAAATTTTTAAGTCTACTTAGGTATGTTCCATACCTTGTAGATGAAAAACCAAAGGTACTGTAATTCCTCAGCTGTCTACCTTATCATATTAGGGACATGATTGAATATGACAATACAAATACTTTGGAAGAAGCTATGAGGAAAGCCAACTTCAGTTATGAACATAATCGGAAGAAGGAAAGCATGGCCAACTGGAAGGCCAAGAAGAATAATAACCAGTATGATCAAAAGAAGAAAGAATTTATGCCCAACAGAAATTCTAAGAACAATAAGGCCAGAAATTTTCCTAACAAAAATTTCCCATGAAATAAAAATAATTCACCAAGCAATCAGAATAATTCTAAGGGTAAATAATTTGCTAATAACCATGGTAATTAGACCAAGAACTTTGAGTGCAAAGAACCTATAAAATGTTGGAAGTGTAATGGCCCACACTATGCCTCATTCTATCCTAATTGGAAAAAGACTATCAGTAATATTCATACCATACAAGAGGAGATGACTATTGGAGAATTAGCGAGGACTATGCCCAGAATCAATGCAACCTTGGAGAATCGACAAGCAGAATATCAAACTTCCATGGTGGAAGTAGAATGTATGATAAATCAAACCCCTATAACTATTTTGATTGATCTAGGAGCTAGTCTCAGTTATATTTCACCTAAAATGATAGAAAAATGTAAGTTTCTTTTTGAAAAATTTGAAAATTCAAGGTTGGTTCAGTTAGTGACTGGTGCTAAAAGGAAGGTGACTTGTTTTGTAAAAGAATGTGCAGTATTTATGGATCATTTTCAAACTGTTCTAAAGCTTAATGTATTGTCTCTTGGTTCTTATGATTTAATGATCGGTATGGATTAGTTAGAATAACATAGGGTAATTTTAAATTGTTATGATAAAACATTTACGTGTTGAAACAGTGATGGAAAACCAGTAAGTGTAAAAGGAGTCCATAGAAAAACTACTATAAGGAAGGTTTCTTCTCTATAGCTCAAGAGAGATGTTAGGAAGGGTTGTAAAGGTTATGCAGTAATAATAACTGATGAGGAGAATCTAAATAAGATAGATAAATTAAAATTGGAAGACATACCAGTCTTAAGAGAATATGTTGATGTATTCCCTGAAGAAATTCCGGGACTACCTCCGAAAAGGGAATTGGATTTCACCATTGAGCTGGTACCAGGTCCAGTACCTAGCTCAAAGGCCACTTATCAAATGAACATACTTAAACTTAATGAATTAAAGTCTCAATTAAAATAACTTGTTGATAAAAAGTATATTCGACCTAGTGTGTCTCCTTGGGGGGCACCTGTCATCTTCATTAAGAAAAAGGACGGAACCATCTGACTTTACATAGATTACCGTCAGTTGAATAAGATGACCATTAAAAATGGATACCCATTTCCCTGTATAGATGATCTATTTGATCAACTACGTGGAGCCATGGTGTTTTTGAAAAATGATTTAAGGTCTGGATATCACCAAGTTAGGATTAAAGATGAAGATATCTTTAAAACAACTTTTAGGACTCGATATGGTCATTACGAATTTGTCGTCATGCCATTCGGACTTACTAATGCTCTAGCTATTTTTATATGTTTAATGAACAACGTTATGCATAAGTATCTAGATACGTTTGTAGTCATATTCATCGACGATATATTAATCTATTCAAAAGCTGAAGAAGAACATAAAGAACATTTAAAAATTGTTTTGCAAGAATTACAAGATGATCAACTCTTTGCAAAGTTTAGTAAATGTGATTTCTTCAAGGATAAGATTCAGTACTCAGGTCATGTGGTGACCAAGGAAGGGATTTCATTAGATCCCGAAAAGGTAAAGGCGATCGAATATTGGCCGGATCCTAAGGATTTAATTGATGTTTGATCTTTCATGGGAATTATCGGCTACTACCAAGGTTTCATTGAAGGTTTTTCGAGGATCGCAAATCCGATAACTTCTTTGCAGAAGAAAAGAAAGAAGTTGGATTGGAACCAAAAATGTGAGGAAAGCTTTAAAAAGTTAAAAACTTTATTAACCAGTGCACCTATTTTAAGAATAGCTGATCGAAATAAAGAATTTGTAGTGTGCACCGATGCCTGCAATGATGGCTTAGGCGGTGTTCTGACTCAAGAATGGCATGTTATGGCCTATGAGTCTAGAAAATTAAAAATTCATGAAAAGAATTATGTAACTTATGATCTGGAATTAGCAGTTGTTATACATGCTCTAAAGATGTGGCAAAATCACCTAATTGGAAATTTTTTTATTTTAATGACTGATAATAAAGGATTAAAGTATCTGTTATATCAAACTAATCTAAATGCCAAACAAGCTAGGTGGCTAGCTTTTCTAAGTGAGTATGATTTCAAAATTCAGCACATTAAAGGTAAAGAAAATAAAGTTACTGATGCATTAAGTAGGAATGCAAGGCTGAATTTTGCAGCAGTTATTAGCACTTATATGACAAATTTGGATGAACACCTTAAAGTAGGAATAAAACGAGATGAAATTTACCAAAATTTACAAGCTAAAACTAAAGAAAATCCAACAGAAAGCTTAAGTAAAGGGTATAGTTTCAATGCAAAATAATTTTTAATGTATAAAGACAGAATATATGTACCTAATGTACCTAGAGTTAAGCTGTTAATTTTGGATGAAATCCATAAAACTCCATACTCAGGTCATCCAGGCTATCAAAAGACTATAACTATGTTAAGAAAAGAATATTTTTGGCCAAATATGAAGACCGAATTAGTAGAATATATCGCTAGGTGTTTTGAATGTCAGCAGGTGAAAACTGAACATCAACACCTAGCTGGATTACTTCAGCCATTACCCATTCCTAGCTGGAAATGGGAGATAATTAGTCTCGATTTTGTTACTAGACTACCTAGAAATAAGAATTTAAATGATTCTATCATGGTAGTAGTAAATAAGTTAAGTAAAGCAACTCATTTTATACATGTTAAAACTACATATAAAGTTGCAAACATAGCTGATATCTTTCTAAAACAATTTTTTTGATTGCATGGAATACTGAAAGTCATAATCTCAGATACAGATCCTAAATTTACAGGTAACGTTTGGAAATCTCTATTTAAAGGATTAAACACTACATTAAATTTTAGTACTTTGTTCCATCCTCAAACAGATAGACAAACTGAAAGAGTAAAACAAGTACTGGAAGATTGATTAAGAATGTATGTGAAAGACCAGCCAAGTAAATGGGAGGATTATTTGCATCTGGTAGAATTTGCTTATAATAATAATTATCAAGCATCATCCAGATTTAGTCCTTTTGAAATTTTGCATGGAATGAAATGTAATACTCCTATATATTGGAGTAATCTAGTGGATAGATTGGTATTAGGTCCTAAACTATTAAAGTAAATGGAATAAATTGTAAAGCAGGTACAAGGTAATCTAAAATTTGCACAGGATCGACAGAAAAGTCAAGCTGACCTTAAAAAAAATCCAAAGGAGTTTTAGGTAGGTGACCATGTGTTCATCAATGTGAGGCCCAAAACAAGCTCTCTGAGATTGGGGAGTTGTGCAAAATTAGCACCTCGTTATTGTGGTCCATTTGAAATTATGTCCAGAATTGGACAAGTAGCTTATCAATTATCGTTACCACCAAATTTAAGAGTACATAATGTTTTTCACATTTCTGTATTAAAGAAATATGTTCATGATGCTACTCATATTGTTAACTGGAATGATGTACAGGTGGAACCAAAAGGAGATTTTCTAGTAGAACCAGACTATATCCTCGGACAGAGGGAGATCACACTTTGGAACAGCACCATTAGACAGGTGAAGGTGCAATGGAAGCACCTTAGTCTAGAGGAAGCCACCTGGGAATTGGAAAGTAATATGCGAGATGCATATCCAATTTTGTTCCAGGGGAATTCTAAGGATGAAGAATAAATAACATCGAGGATGATGTTATGCTCTAAGGGGGTGTGTATGTCACATGCCCCAATTTTGCAAAAAAAAAACAATTCTATATTATTTGATATTATTTGAGGACAATATGTTAAATTTTATGCTAAGTTGTAATTGATGACTCAGCAGAGTCAAGGATATTTAATGTAATTCTGAATATTTTAATTATAAATAAATAAAGGTGGAGACAACAGCTTAGGAGAGCTATTAAAAGAGTGTTTACTGGTCAAATTGGTGGAGGAGACTAGGTGGAGATCAAACAGACATGTGGAAGCATCCTCAAACCACTTCTAACTGTTGCAGGTGGCAACCTCCCTACATTTGGGGTCATGATTCCCCAAGAAAGTGAAATCAGAGCAGGTGGCTCAATTAATGACAACTAACCCAAAAGACCTAGGGAATATTTATAAAAATACCCATTGAAGAGAGCTGAGGCTGCTCATTCTAGAGAAGTGATCATTCAGGTTAATGTACTTTAGAGAAATTCAATGGGAGGGAATTGTGGAAGAGTTTGAGGGGATAAATGCTAAGTGATCTAGTGCAGCTTTTCAGCTGAAGGATCTTACTACTGAGTGTAGAGTGTTTACTGAGTCATTGGACTAGTCTATTGTTTGCATGCTCCAACTGTACTCAGCCAAGAAGACCAGAAATAGGCTTGGGGGTCATGAGGAAGTGTTTTTTGAGTGCTCTCCAGGAGTTTGGTAGGGAGGAATGACCTCCTAACGTTGTTGTTGTCTATCCTAATCAGGTTCTGCATTATTTGTTTTTACTGTGTTAGATAGATAAATTTGATTATGTCTGTTAAATTAATGGTAAATGTTCATTTTGTAAATTATTAGAATGGAAAATAATTCTAGTCTGTGTTTTTCCACACCTGGAAGGACCAGGCTGTACTCCAGCACAGATAGAGTATTTAGAGTAGATTAAAGTAAATGTTAAGAGACTGAATAGAGTAGATATGATTCTGCAATTCTTAGTTAGTTGATTAACTTGTTTTAGTGTGTAAATATTAGTTAAAGAAAGAATAATGATTTGTTTATTTAAGTTTACTGTTTTAACAAGTTTATTTACTTAATTATATATTGGAAAAGAAATAGCAGTGATATAGTACAGGTAGAAGGATTAAGATAATAAGAAAAGATCTTAGCAAATAAGATGTTATGCTTACAGATAGTAGCTTAATCTTTTATTCATGAACACATAATTGGAAGGATAAACTGTGTTATAATAGGTTATATTTCTCTCTGTTAACATAGTATCTAGTTACTGTGTAGTAAGATTATCATAGTCAGGCTACTTTGTTACATTTAGTTCAATAAAGAAATAAAATACAAGTACTTAGTTTTATTTACCAATAATTAGTTACAAAATCTATGTTTTTTCTTTGCAAAGAATTCTGAGTAAATTCAACCTGCTAGCTTAAGTAAATAAATATATAAAAATACGATAATAACAAATATATAAATAAATATCTATCTAAGTAGAGAACTATTTTATATTTATTAAGTAAATTATACATGTAAAAGTATTCTACAGGGTTTAAACCCTAAACTAAAAATTAATATTACAAATAAAAACATATAAGCTACAATCCAATTACTTGGATTATTTTATAAATAAACGATTAAATTGCGAGAGACTGTTTACAGTCCTTTTTAAGGGCAGATAAAAGAACAAATGTATAAATATCACTTAAAGTTTTCACAACACATCTATAACATTATTTAAAACAAATTTAACAAGTAAACAAAACCTCTTAAAAACAAATTGAAAGATTTATTTAAACAAGGGTTTCATTCAAGAAAACCCTAGCTCATATTTCCTGAGCAACAAGTAAAATAAATTACATTATGACTAAATTACAGTCTTAAAATATTAACAAGAATCTAATTCAAAATATAATAAACAGTAAATTTATATTTCACAGTCGAATAGGATAAAAACCCTAAGTTACACAGAGACACAAAATGGTATTAATGTAAATCGAGTCCGTGCTCGAAAGAAGCCTTTTCAAAAACCTAATGTATTGCTTGACAGGCCGAAAGGCTATTAAATTAAACAATGTACAAAACCTAGCTCAAGGCCGATGTACCCATATTGTGGCATGGTTTTAATAAACAAAACTAACAGGCCTTATATCAAAACCTACATCATTGTAAAATCTTTTTAAGACAAGAAAAGAGCATTTACAAGTCACGTCATTGAGTCGGAGCCACCCTGCTGTAGGCGAGGGTTTAAAACAAAACTAATAAACTGAAGACGAATAACCTAAGACTGGGAAAAACCAAGGCCATAACTTATTCCAACTGCAAACATTTCCCTTAAGTCTTTACAAGCAGAGAGAGCCACTTTGTAACTAGGGCTTACCCGTAGACTTAACATTGACCCAAATGCGAAGTGGATTCTTCCAATGATAAGGAGAACCATCACCTGTAAAATGAAAACCAATTCATAATTAAAAACCTGAATGTAAAAATGTAACTGTAATTTCCTTATAGCTTACAACTTCTTAAAAACATTTTTTTACCTGGAGTGTTGATAACCGAGGTCACGAAGAAGGAAGACCAACACCATGAGCAATGCAACCCTCGTAGTCACCTGAGAAGGAGGCAGTTGGTTCGAGTATTTAACTACATTGACAACTGGAGGAAGAGCAAGCAATGACAGTGGCCACACCATGATTTCAACACCAAAACTACTGACTATGTAAACACTACCCTCATGCAAAACAAGGTATGTTTGCAGGAATCAACTCAAGCACGAGCTATGAACTTCACAATTCTCACCCTAAGTGACAATACTCCAAAATGCATAGACAGTGGAGCTGAAGGCGAGCACCTGCAAGCCCTCATGGCCGCAGTGAATCCAACAATGCAGAGACTGAAATGTCATTGAAAAATGAGGAATAGGGTTGCGAGGTAAGCTTATATGTCATGCAATGCATGGTAGTAAGAATTCCATGTGCCCACAAATTTATCCACTTCCAGGTGGGTTAAATTGTATAGTTTCCACTGCAAACAACCGGATCAAATAATTGTTAATCATTTACATTATGCTTATAATGATAATTTTTATATCTAAATTCAGCATCGTATTATTCCAATGAAGTCAACCTTGATAATGAACGAGGAGTGTACCATCGTTTAACCTATTGTTTAAACCTTGTAATTATCTTTGGTAAAGAACCAATTTGCATATGGAATTAATGCACTTGTTTATTAAAGGTCTTATAACCATTGTTAATCAAACTTGTAAGAAAAATATTGAAACGATAATAGAAGCTTTGAACAAGAATGTTAATGCCTCTATTGACATTTTAGATAATTATGATCTATGAATGTTAAAGCTATAAGAACTAGATTTAAATCAATAAGGTGTATATAGAGATATTTAACATTTATACACTAGAATAGCTCTTACTCTTTAAAGTGACCTACAGTATTGGATGTAGGATGTATATATATCTTATAAGTACTTGATCCTTGATCTTCATAATATACCAAGCTCTGAGATGAATTGAACTAGGGTTATGTTAGAATTTGGAGTTTAGGATAGTAAACTATCTAGGATTCTAATGCATTACCTTTACTTATAAGTAAATAGTAGGGTAATGTAAAATTTTGTCGCATTATTTTGGTCATGAAGAAGATGGAAAATTCAAGTCACAACTTGACAATATTTATGCAGAGGATCCTTTAGAAATATATGAAATGTTAAGCTGATAAATTTGCTACTGAAGCCTAATTAAAAATAGAGCTAAAAAGTACATAGTAAGCTTATGTTATGAAAGGCTTTAGGTCTATTTCTATAATGATAAGCAGCCTTTTAATTATTAAAATAATAATAGAAATAGACTCTTATATCAGTGAAATATTTTTGATACAAAATCATGAGCTCTAATAAGAACTGGAAATAGCTTAGAGTAGAGTTAGAAGGAGGTTTTATCTATCTTAGTGTTCTATCTGTTAAAAGGCAAACAGTAGGGAAACATTAATAACTCTTACGATAATAATATTAAGTATTATCATATTTGTAATCAAGTAAAAGAAAACATTACTTTACCTTGTAAGACCTTGATTCTTCTAAGTAAAATTTTACTCTAGCAGTAATTTTATGTTAAAACAAGTATATCTAGTTTAACGCCTTAATAAACTTTTACTGGTTCAAAAATTTAGCTGTCCAGCTTGTAAAGATCTAGAAGTATAGATACGTTAACAATCGCTAAGTAAGCCCCAGCTAAAAAGTAAATCCTCAACTACTTGACATTCAAACCATCAGTATAGATAAATATTTGAATGCATATTATTCACATCTCATATCAAAATAAAAACATCATTAATCTATATATGTTAAAGTTAATGGTTACTTCTATTATCTGTTTCATTTCTTCTATTAGCTTCTAGCAGTTATCTAATTGCAACTATAAACATTTTATATTATCTCAAAAATTTTAATTTTTTGTTAAAATTTGGGGTTTTGACATGTGGTATCAAAGCACAAGGTTCAAGCGCTAGGCCTTGATGAGGCCCAACTAGATTTTATGAAACAGTAAATTGAATTATTATGCAGATGTATTTTCTTTTAAATGTTATTCAACAGATAAATTGTTTCTGAAGTTTAACAAACAAGTATGGAAAGGTTGGAGGAATATGCAGAGGAGGAATCTCCATTTACTGAACCAGAAAAATTACCAAGAGATCCTATACCAGAATATTTAACCACCAATTCCTCAGAACGGTCACAAACAGTAAAAGACCTAAAATCTGAAATGGAATCTATAAAACGAGAGAATGAGAGGATTCTGAGGGCTCAAGAGGAGCTGAATCAGATCCTAACAGAAAGGCTTCAAACTGAGGGTAAGGGTAGAAGAACTGAATCAGAAGATACAAGGGATCAACATAAATTTAAAAAGATGAAACATAATAAACATGAAAGCAGTTCATCTTCCGAGGTGTTTGGTGAAAAACGAAATTTCCATTCTACTAGTGATAGTAGTGATGACAATCATTACACTAAAAAGAGGAAATACAAACCATATGAGGAAATTTTTGGGGAATTTAAAAATATAAAACCACCAAAATTCAATGGAGAGACTGAGAAGGGGGAGGAAGTGGAATCCTGGTTATCTGGGATGAT
Organism: Pseudotsuga menziesii; assembly: GCA_001517045.1. Lineage (NCBI taxonomy): Eukaryota > Viridiplantae > Streptophyta > Pinopsida > Pinales > Pinaceae > Pseudotsuga > Pseudotsuga menziesii. The sequence continues at coordinate 308,470 of LPNX010854886.1, forward strand.
GAAGTACTTCCAGATATATAACTATTCTAACCAATTAAAGGCTAGAATGGCTATCTACAATCTCTCAGGAAAGGCTGACATTTGGTGGCAGGACTTGAAGAGAATTAAGGGAATAAAAGAGAAGAATGTAAATTGGAGTACTTTCAAGAGGCACTTTAAAAATAAATTTCTGTCTGAGCAATACTATGAGGAGAGAGAAAAATAATTCTATGAGCTTAAATTAGGATCAATGACAATGAAAGATCTGAACAATAATTTTTTAAGTCCACTTAGGTATGTGCTATATCTTGTAGATGAAAAAACAAAGGTACAATGATTCCTCAGTTGTCTACCTTATCATATTAACGACGTGATTGAATATGACAATCCAAAGACTTTGGAAGAAGCTATGGGGAAAGCCAACTTTTGTTATGAAAAAAATCAAAAGAAGGAAAGCATGGCCAAATGGAAGGGCAAGAAGAATAATAACCAATATGATCAAAAGAATAAATAATTTGTGCCCAACATAAATTCTAAGAACAATAAGGCCAGAAATTTTCCTAAGAAAAATTTCCCAGGAAATAAAAATAATTCACCAAGCAATCAGAATAATTCTAAGGGTAAAGAATTTGCTAATAACCATGGTAATTACACCAAGAACTTTGAGAAAAAAGAACCTATAAAATGTTGGTAGTGTAATGGCCCACTCTATGCCTCAGTTTGTCCTAATCAAAAAAAGACTATCAGTAATATTCATACCATACAAGAGGAGATGACTATTGGAGAATTAGCGAGGACTATGCCCAGAATCAATGCAGCTTTGGAGAATTGACAAGAAGAATATCAAAATTCCATGGTGGAAGTAGAAGGTATGATAAATCAAACCCCTATAACTATTTTGATTAATCCAGGATCTAGTCTCAGTTATATTTCACCTAAAATGATAGAAAAATGTAAGTTTCCTATTGAAAAATTTGAAAATTCTTGGTTGGTTCAGTTAGCCACTGGTGCTAAAAGGAAGGTAACTTGTTTTGTAAACGAATGTGTAGTAGTTATGGATCATTTTGAAACTGTTGTAAAGCTTAATGTATTGCCTCTTGGTTCTTATGATTTACTGATCGGTATGGATTGGTTAGAACAACATAGGGTAATTTTAAATTGTTATGATAAAACATTTACGTGTTTAAATAGTGATGGAAAACCAGTAAGTGTAAAAGGAGTCCCTAGAAAAACCACCATAACAAATATTTCTGCTCTACAGCTCAAGAGAGATATTAGGAAGGGTTGTAAAGCTTATGTAGTAACAATAACTAATGAGGAGAATCTAAATAAGACAGATAAATTAAAATTGGAAGACATACCAGTCTTAAGAGAATATGTTGATGTATTCCCTGAAGAAATTTCGGAACTACCTCTGAAAAGGGAATTGGATTTCACCATTGAGCTAGTACCTCATGCAGTACCTAGCTCAAAGGCCCCTTATTGAATGAACATACTTGAACTTAATGAATTAGAGTCTCAATTAAAAGAACTTATTGATAAAAAGTATATTTGGCCTAGTGTGTCTCCCTAGGGGGCACCTGTCATCTTCATTAAGAAAAAGGATGAAACCATGCGAATTTGCATAGATTACCATCAGTTGAATAAGATGACCATTAAAAATTGATACCCATTTCCCTGTATAGATGATTTTTTTGATCAACTACATGGAGTCACAGTGTTTTCAAAAATTGATTTAAGGTCTGGATATCGCCAAGTTAGGATTAAAGATGAATATATCTTTAAAACAACTTTTAGAACTCGATATGGTCATTACGAATTTGTCGTCATGCCATTCGGACTTACTAATGCTCCAGCTATTTTTATGTGTTTAATGAACAATGTTATGCATAAGTATCTAGATAAGTTTGTAGTCGTGTTCATCAACGATATATTAATTTATTCAAAAACTGAAGAAGAACATAAAGAACATTTAAAAATTGTTTTGCAAGAATTACGAGATCATAAACTCTTTGCAAAGTTTAGTAAATGTGATTTCTTCAAGGATAAGATTTAGTACATAGGTCATGTTGTGACCAAAGAAGGGATTTCAGTAGATCCTGAAAAGATAAAGGTGATCGAAGATTGGCCGGTTCCTAAGGATGTAACTGATGTTCGATCTTTCATGGGAATTAAGGGTTACTACCGGAGGTTCATTGAAGGTTTTTCGAGGATCACAAATCCGATAAATTCTTTGCGGAAGAAAGGAAATAAGTTCAATTGGAACCGGAAATGCGAGAAACGATTTAAAAAGTTAAAAACTTTACTAACCAGCGCACATATTTTACTATGCACTGATGCCTGCAATGATGACTTAGGCGGTGTTCTGACTCAAGAAGGGCATGTTATTGCCAATGAGTCTTGAAAATTAAAATTGATGAAAAGAATTATGCAACTTATGATCTGGAATTAGCAGCTGTTATACATGCTCTAAAGATGTGGCGACACCACCTAATTGATAGAAAAATTATTTTAATGACTGATAATAAAGGTTTAAAGTATCTGTTAGATCTGCCTAATCTAAATGCCAAACAGGCTAGGTGGATAGCTTTTCTAAGTGACTATGACTTCGAAATTCAGCACATTAAAGGTAAAGAAAATAAAGTTGTTGATGCATTAAGTAGGAATGCAAGGCTGAATTTTGCAGTAGTTATCAGCACTTATATGACATATTTGGATGAACAACTTAAAGCAGGAATAAAACAAGATGAAATTTACCAAAATTTACAAGCTAAAACTAAAGAAAATCCAATAGAAATCTTAAGTAAAGGGTATAGTTTGAATGCAAAATAAATTTTACTGTATAAAGACATAATGTATGTACCTAACGTACTTAAAGTTAAGCTATTAATTTTGGATGAAATCCATAAAACTCCATACTCAGGTCATCTAGGCTATCAAAAGAGTATAACTATGTTAAGAAAATAATATTTTTTGTCAAATATGAAGACTGAATTAGTAGAATATATCGCTAGGTGTTTTGAATGTCAGCAGGTGAAAACTAAACATCAACACCTAGCTGGATTACTTCAGCCATTACCCATTCCTAGCTGGAACTGGGAGATAATTAGTCTCGATTTTGTTACTGGATTGCCTAGAAATCAGAATTTAAATGATTCTATCATGGTAGTAGTTGATAAGTTAAGTAAAGAAACTCACTTTATACCTGTTAAAACTACATATAAAGCTGCAAACATAGCTGATATCTTTCTAAAACAGATTTTTCGATTGCATGGAATACTGAAAGTCACAATCTCAGGTAGAGATCCTAAATTTACAGGTAACTTTTGGAAATATCTGTTTAAAGGATTAAACACTACATTAAATTTTAGTACTTTGTTCCATCCTCAAACAGATGGATAAACTGAAAGAGTAAACCAAGTACTGGAAGATTTATTGAGAATGTATGTGAAAGACCATCCAAGTAAATGGGAGGATTATTTGCATCTGGTAGAATTTGCTTATAATAATAATTATCAGGCATCAACCAGATTTAGTCCTTTCAAAATTTTGTATGGAAGGAAATGTAATACTCCTATCTCTTGGAGTATTCACGTGCATAGATTGGTATTAGGTCCTAAACAGTTAAAGAAAATGGAATAAATTGTAAAGCAGGTACAAGGTAATCAAAAAGTTGCACAGGATCGACAGAAAAGTCAAGCAGACCTTAAAAGAACTCCAAAGGAGTTTCAGGTAGGTTAAGTGTTCATCAAGGTGAGGCCCAAAAAGAGCTCTCTGAGATTGGCGAGTTGTGCAAAATTAGCACCTCATTACTGTGGTCCATTTGAAATTCTGTCGAGAATTGGACAAGTAGCTTATCAATTAGAGTTACCACCAAATTTAAGAGTACATAATATTTTTCAAATTTCTGTATTAAAGAAATATGTTCATGATGCTAGTCATGTTGTTAACTGGAATGATGTACAGGTGGAACCAGAAGGAGATTTTATGTATTAAAGAACCAATTTGCATATGGAATCGATGCACTTGTTTATTAAAGGTCTTATAGCCATTCTTAATCAAACTTGTAAGAAAAAGATTGAAAGGATAATAGAAGCTTTGAACAAGAATTTTAATGCCTCTATTGACATTTTAGATAATTATGATCTATAAATGTTAAAGCTATAAGAACTAGATTTAAATCAATAAGGTGTATATAGAGATATTTAACATTTATGCACTAGAATAGGTCTTACTCTTTAAAGTGACCTATTGTACTGGATGTAGGATGTATATATATCTTATAAGTACTTGATCCTTGATATTCATAATATACCAAGCTCTGAGATGAATCGAACCAGGGTTAGGTTAGCATTTGGAGTTTAGGATAGTAAACTATCTAGGATTCTAATGCATTACCTTTACTTATAAGTAAATAGTACGGTAATGTAAAATTTTGTCGCATTATTTTGGTCATGAAGAATAAGGAAAATTCAAGTCACAACTTGACAATATTTATGCCGAGGATCCTTTATGAATATAAGCAATGTTAAGCTGATAAATTTGCTATTGAAGCCTAATTAAAAATAGAGCTAAAAAGTAGATAGTAAGCTTATGTTCTAAAAGGATTTAGGTCTATTTCTATAAGGATAAGAAACCTTTTAATTATTAAAATAATAATAGCAATAGACTCTTATGTCAATGAAATATTTATGATACAAAATCATGAGCTCTAATAAGAACTGGAAATAGCTTAGAGTAGAGTTAGAAGGAGGTTTTATCTGTCTTAGTGATCTATCTGTTAAAAGGAAAACAATAGGGCAACGTTAATAACTATTACGATAAGAAGATTAAGTATTATCATATTTGTAATCAAGTAAAAGAAAACATTACTTTACCTTGTAAGACGTTGAGTCTTCTAAGCAAACTTTTACTCTAGCAGTACTTTTATGTTAAAAGAAGTATATCTGGTTTAACGCCTTAATAAACTTTTACTGGTTCAAAAATTTACCTATCCATCCTGTAAAGATCCAGAAATCTAGATATGTTAGCAATCGCTAAGTAAGCCCTAGCTAAAAAGTAACTCCTCACCTACTTGACATTCAAACCATCAGTACAGCTAAATATTTTAATGTAGATTATTCACATCTCATATCAAAATAAAAAAATATTAATCTATATATGTTAAAGTTAATGGTTAATTTTATTATCTATTTCATTTCTTCTATTAGCTGCCAGTAGTTATTTAACTGCAATTATAAAATTTTTATATTATCTCAAAAATTTTAAATTTTTGTGAAAATTTGGGGTTTTGACAAGGAATATTTGGGAGAATTCCCTGGGCCTTTGTAGAGAAACCATCATATGTGCGAAGGGCAGTAGTGGATGGTTGGAGGGTGGGGGACCCAAATTTTTTCCAGAAAAAATTTTACATCGCACAGGTGGATTCCCCTTTGTCAACAATGCATCAATGGACAACCAAATTTCAAATTCATACAGGAATCTGGAAGGCGATTGTGGATGGAATTCTTGGTTTTTCGTGATCCAGATCAAACATGATCAGTCTAGAATCAGCGAGATCCATAACACCTAGTGTGGATAACAACACTTTCCATTGCATTGGGCATGTTTTGAGAACTTCTAGAGTGGACATGGTTGTAGGTGATTGGGCCAATTCATCAACGATGCAATAATTTAAGGAAACTGGAGTAGTCACGTTGTTAGCGATACGTCATATAGGGAACCATTGACCTCTAGCCGTCCCATCCATGGGGGGTGTAGGTATGTGGAGGGGCATGCTCAAAGTGTTAGAAGTTGATGCCGTTGATGGGTCTATGATCTTCATGGTGGACCTGTATTGGTTGCACCTAGTCTAGAGGGTCACCTCTTTGGTTGACAGTGTCATTAGGTGATGGATACCAGTTTTTGTAGGTGGATATGCGAAGGGTGTTGCAAGAGTAGGTGGGGGAAAGAGTGCAGATGCACCCAATTCTTGGAGTGGTAACAGGTTTTGGAGCACCATAGGAAGAAGCCCTAGTTGTGCTGGGTTGGGATGAGCCTATGCTTCTGTATTAGTATCCCATTCAGATTCGTTTTGGAGAAATTGTTTGATGCAGTCCATATGAGGGAATTCATGAGTGTAGTGACTGTAGAAAATGCATAATTTACACGGATGATTAGTCCGTAATCGAGTGTTTCATCCGAGTCGATTAGGATGTTGGGGGTTCTACATCGATGGGTTAGCGCTGTTGTTGTTAGGAGGATTGGGTTGTTTTCCACCTCCTTGTGGTTGGTTGTTATGTCACTTCCTTGCTCTATTTTTCTTACCCTACCCTTGTTGGTTGTTGGGAGCAAGTTGGTTGGGAAGATTCTGCTGAAAAAAACTTGTCCCGTCACGCAGTTGGAGGAGATGGAGTAGGGGCTAAAGTAGCTTGCATATGTGGTGCATAGTAGGCTTGCGGAGCTAGAGGTGCTACAAATCTAGTCACTGGGCCTGAATATGATTGTTCCAGCTAAGTCAGTGCATGAGCATGTCGAATTGGCATGGGTTGTGCATAAGAGAATGTGGCTCCGAACTGAGCCATCATCCTTGAGTAATCAGGTATCTGGTTTGGTTGTGCAATAGTAGGGGTGTTTCTTGGGTGCGGTGGCATCATAATGGGTTCCCCATAGTTCTCTGGGTGTTGGGAGACAGAACCGATGACACCATCCACAGCATGGGATGCCCTCGACACATCGTGGCGAGAGGTGTTGGCATGGGGAGCATCTGCTATGATGGTGTAAAGGTATCCATAGTAAGTGTATATTAAATTGAACTATTGGGCCCTAAATATGGCCTCTTCCTCATATTGGGGACGTTCAGAGGCGACGTCCTTGGCTATGGGAGGTAGCAAGGTCTTCAATAACTAATCGAGGAAGATTTGGTCATCAAGCTTAATCTTGCATAGTCTATGTTGTCTTTGCCACTCATGGATTTGGTCGGTGATGTGTGTAGTGGTATTCTGACAGAAAGATAACAAGATCTCCATGTCGTTGTCATATCGAATAGGGAGTTGGAAGTACTGGAGGAACATGAAAGCCAGTGAAGTGAAATCAGGGTAAGAGGCTTGAGGTAGTTCGATATACCAATTTGTTGCAGCACATGTGAGTAATCATTGGAATAATCCCAGTCTGATCGACTCAACTACAATAATGTTATACAAGAACCATAAATGAAATGACATAATGTGGTTTTGGGGGCACTCTCCTGCCTTTCCCTCAAACTTTAGAATGTCTGAAGGAAGTTTGGTTGGCATGGGAGGTGAATGGGGCTGATGACTGATTGGGTCATTCATTAACCAATCCAAATTCGACAAGTTAAGATGAGCCATGAATGGTAGGTTGGACCCGAGGTTGGCTCAGGAGGGACCGAAAATGGCATCGAGGTTTGCAGGAGTAGGATGTTCATGCATGGCTACGGGCACATGAGGTTGACTTCTCGCAACAGGGATAGTTGGGATGATCTTGGAAGGTCCACTGCCCCCAGGTATGTATGCTGGTATAGTTGGAATCATGGGAGCTAGTGTGGGACCACCACTAATGGGTAGAGTACCTAGAGAAGCGAGCACAATGGTGTTGAAACCACTAGCAGGGATATTAGTGATGATGTGAGGCATGGACAAGGGTCCAGTTCCACTCACCCCTTTAAAGAAGGGATCAAGATTTGTGCTAGCCATGGGGTTAGATGGTGAAGTGAACAAATTCAGCTCAGATTAATAGGAATCGGAGTTTGAGTCATAGGTTGTGTGTCCTTCTGAAGGTGAGGAAGGTTGTTGAGGATGACCTCGACGGTGATGGTCTAAAGACCCAAACTGAGCGGGGTGCCCCCTAACTGGTAATGAATTTTTTGACCCTAGTTTAAATCAGCTTCCTATTGGTTCACAGGTAGTCACTTGACCAACATGACTACCAGAATATTGCACTTTGGATTTTTCCTCACAAGGATGTATCTAGTCAATCGGAAGGGGTCGTTGCTTGTTTGGCTTAGAAATTTCCATGGAAATTTCTCTCGTTAGCCAGCTACATTGGGGTTCATGTGGTACTCCTCACAATTACTTTTAGGGAAAATCCCAATCACTTCCCACACTTGTTACGGTTGAAACTTGTGCCCCAAATTGAAATATTTTTAAGTAAATTGGTTACTTTTATGGTTTCACTCGGGGTCATGAACCGAGTTTTGTTTGATTTGGTGTGATTATGTGCACTTGTGTATTAAATTGTTACTTTTAATTTAAATTATGTAATAAGAAAATAACATTGGTTTCCTTGCAAGGAACAAGCAAAGGGATTGTACCAAAGGAGGTTTCAAAGGTAAAATTAAATCAAAACAAAGTGCAAGAAAAACTGTAATAATAGGTGACTGACTCTAATTTTTTGCAAACTAGTAGTGTGACTACCCCAAATTTGTATCCTTTGAATCCAAGAGAGAGTGTTGGGATCTCATCAAAGTGGAAACAAGTCCACCTGTAGATCCGCTGTTCAAACCCCAAGTGCCTGGTGCTTGTTATCAGGAATATATCACCTTCTGCAGATAGAAGTTGTTCCTCTGGTCTGAATGGTTCAGATCCAGAACAAATGAGTGAATAACTTGGTTGAAGACCTTCATTGAAAGATATAGATGCTTGGAATGTAACTCTAATGAAGGACCTGTATACCTATAAAACATGTCAAACATACAAAGACATCAAAGCTACCAGAAAATCATCTACACATCCATATTACTGACTAAGGAATCCAATAACATATATGTGATATTTACATAACAAACATGTGGGAAGGAAATCAAATTTGCATTAGAAAATAAATGAAAGAGCTTACAACCATGTGCCTTAGTGTCGAGACACTCCTTCACAAGACTAACACCTTGTCCCCGAGAGCTCCAACTTGCTCCACAATTTCTCTCTGATGGATTAGGCCCATGGTATCAATTCATCAGCACAACTCTACTATTCTTCTCTCTCCCTCAACCATGTAGTATGAGCTTATATTTATAGGGCTCAAATGGATAGGATGGTTGAGATATTGGTGGGTGAGGTGGCTACAAGATCCTACAAATATGGATCTCAACCTTAACCAACCCAGGTGAGTAGGGATAAGGTTAGACACGAGGTTCTTGATCTAGAAGCCTCGAGAAAACTCCTTTTTTTCACCTTTTAACAAGGGCACTGCTTATACCCCTTTATGACAGAGTGGTGATGGGTAGGAACCACACCAACAACATAGGTCAAAGGTGGTGGCACCACCTGGTTCTCACACAACTAGTGTGGTGCTGAACATGGTACCACTTATCTGCTTGAGGGTAGAAGTGGTGCTGCAAATTTATATGTTCGAATCAACATCTGGAGTAGGATTCTCTTCAAGTTTGGGATTTGAGGGCAAATGTCTTGTGTTAGGGATCCTATCACATGCTGGTGACATATTTTGAGTGTAACAGAATGCCCCCCAAAGCATGAGACTAGAGGGATATGATAGGGGAGAGCTTTGACAGAGCAAGTTATCACTTCAAGGTAAGAGCTAGCTTGATCGGAGAGTGTCATCAAATAGGAATCTGCAATACATCAACACTTTGAATCATGAATAAATGTAACCTCATCATGGTTATAAACCAATACAAGACAGATCCATGAGAGGAATAGACAACCATGGCTACTAGAATACAGCATAGATCCATGTAATAGAAGACTCAAAATTGGACATAGCTACCAGATATACAATGTAGATCTATGTCATACTGACGCAAATTTGAGCATATCCACGACCATACAAATGTGGATCCATGTTGGTACTTCATACGATATACTCCATCGCAACCTTGGGAGCAAGCTATGAGTGCTTAACAAATACCTAGGGTCTTCATCTCGTCTTCCACAAAGTACGATTCTATCCATGTGATTACAATGTTCTAAAGTCAAACAAGCTAGAAACCACTTGATTATTGGTCAATGATGTAAATCGTTAACAAGTGTGAGGGAAATCACCATTGATGTCAATTATTCCCAAAGTATCCTACTACAATATACTGAATGAGAATGGATGTCTTGGTGTCAAACACCCAACAAATTCTTCCTATCAAAGGCCAATGATGTGATCCTTTGTCGATAGCGAGAGAATCTGTCATTGAGGCATACAGATCTAAAGGTACTAAATTCATTTCTAAGACTATTTCCCAGATGATGAGTTGATGTCAAGAGGAATAGTCTCGTCGAAGGAGGGCCATGATGAATCCCACATCGACGAGACAAAACTTGGATCAAAGTTTTGGAATATCGTATATCACGTAACCATAGGAATGACCCAAAGTACTGACACAAAGGTTGTTTTAATTGCTGAGTTAAAAACTCTTACTTCCTTTGAACATTGGGAAGCATGACAGTAGACTTGGCAGCATGACTAGACCAGATAGACACACAATGTGACAGTGGACAATGCATTCTTTTGAAAGACTCAAAGGAGTGGCATGACTCATGAAAGTGGATTGACTTGTTGGTTAGCTAAATACCCAATTGAGTGAATGATATGCAGACAAGTGCCATGTTCAAAGGTGATAAACGACTGCCATTGGATTTTCAAAAATGATTCCCTTCCCTTAATTCCCCCATCATGATTGATGAGTGCCTCTTTTCATTTTTACGAGTTCAAAGAGGGTAACAAACACTTGTTTAAGCTTATCTGAAGACAAGTCCATTCCCATACATTTCATGAACCTAGGAAAGGAGGGGTTTGACCCCAAAAAAGGGTCTCTTAGTGTTTATTTTAATGAGTCCAATGAAAGCAAACTCTGCATCCTTCATATTTAGAGAGTCTAAATGAAGACGAAAGAAAACTCTAAAGGGTCGTTTTTCGTAAAATAGTCTATCCGAACTGAAAAAGAGATAACCTACCGTCGGAGAGATGACTCTTCAAATACTTTTATGAGTATGAATAAGACAAGTACCAGACATTCTTTTCATATTTAGGGAGTCCAAAAAGAGCTTAAAGGAGACTCCAATACGTCTCTTTCTTAACGATGAACAGTTTTACGAGCCTAAAAAGAATCAGAAAAAGACTCCAAACTTTGATACTGAGTTCAAAGAGCGTGACCAAAGTGTCAAAACAAATGCTCAGGGCATTTTTTCATTTTAAGAAAGTACGAAAAAGTCAAAAACAAAATCCCCATAGACTTTTACTGTTTTCATTTCTACCCCTGCAAAACTCAATAACAACGTTAATTTCTCGAAAAATGACCTTTAATGAGTCATACGGATGGATTTTATAATGATAATGATTTTAAAATATTAAAATGACATTAAAAACCCTAAAATAGCTATATCAAAGTCATTTCAAATAGAAAAAATCAAAACATTTCACTATTTACCACTAGTCAAGAGCATTTTGGAGCATCTTTGAACCAAATCTTCAGCTGCTGATTCCAGGAGATTCGACCGTCCGATTTGAGTGCCGTCAGAGCCAGGTAAAAGAAAAAACCCTAATATTTCACTTTTAAGTATTTATTTTGGTTTTAGGAGGGTTTTTGGCCATTTTAGGTAGGCCCTAATATTGAAATGCAGGCACTGCTCCTGCCCCTTATGGGACAGGTGGTGCAACATGGGAACCATGCTTCTAATACTATGCTCAAGTAGTGCCACCGCTCTGTGCAAATGGGGCTCAAGAGATGCCGACCGTGAGCTTAGAAAAATGCATGGATAGGCAAAAACACAAGCTTTTGATTGATTTTGATGTATGGATATGTTTTTAACTAGTCCATCAATGGTTTTTGGAAGGTTTTCAGCCGTCGAAAATGGTGATATGGAAGGAATGGTAGCATGATGATGATGATTCCTATTCTAAAAGAGATGTAAGATGTATAGCCGCATTAAGGAACTGCGGCATCCTCAAGTTCTTTTGCACACCTAGTATGGTGTCTCTTGAGAGATTGCTAGAGTATATACTCCATATGTGGAATACGAACCAACAATATTTCGAGGTGGGGGAACACATGTTGACCATTTATGTAGAAGATATCTACTTCTTGACTAGATTGTCGAGACAGGGCACCCCAATTTCATTGAATGGTTCCTATGGAGGGGACGTGACTACTCAGGAGCTGATTGATCGCCACTACCTTCCTGGTACTAGAAATCAAGGAAGAATATTCCCATCAAGGTAGTAGTGGATCTTCCTCTCTGCACTCTTCTTTTTACCATGTAGAGGCTAGCTGGGAGCCAAGGGGATCATCATGCTTCTAGGGAACATATGCTATATGAGATAGAGGCTATGGTGCCTATAGTTTTCAACTGGGCAGAGGCATTGCTTCCAATTTTTAAAGACCATCTAACCAAGTGTCGACAGGGAGAACTAAAATAGTTTGGCTATGGTTCTATCTTATCATGTTTCTTTTTTGAACGGATCCCTCAGCTGAGACCCCAAGTGGCTTTTACTGAACTAATGGAAATAGACCCTCATATGTTGAGGTGGGTCAGGATCATGGCCCGTACATGAGCAGGAAGAGGGAAGATGAAGTTTGGGGCTCCATTCTTCTGATTGCTTAGTGACCAGATCCTCATGATTAAGGATTATGCTTATGCAGGCACTGATTTTAGGGGAGACCCTAACCTACCACTTCCACGTGGCAGGTAGTGGGGAGACATGGGTAAGAAATAAAACCCTAAGATATATATTTGTGTTTTTTGTCTTTTAATGTTTTTTATTTTTTATGTAGAGTAACAAGATTTGAAATTTTCATGCAGATGTAGGAGATGCATGACCTAGGGGATCATCCCCACTGGACAGACAAGCGAATGCTCGATTTGTTCAACGAGGTGATTACCCTATGGGAGAGTTTGAGGATAACCTAGAGAGGCTGACATTGGAAATACCCGATGCATCCATTGATGATCTCCCAATGCACTATCAGAGGCACACAACAGGGGTTCCAGGCCATTTCAGTCGTTTGCTATGTAGAGTAGTGCGGGCCGTTATGTGCTACCATGAGCATCACTAGATTCTACATGATGTATCATTGGAAGCTTCCATAGCTTTATATTTTTGATGATTTTATGCTGCCTGAAAGCCAGAGTGCTTCAGATTAGGTCTCGTGACCCATTTTTGTAAAAACACTTATATATATATATATATATATATATATATATATATATATATATATACATACATACTTTTTTTTATGTTTATGATTCAAATGGGAAATGTATTTACATGAGTTTTTATATGTCCTAACTATTTATTTACAATGTTTTGAACCATGTTTAACTTTTATGCTATGAATCAACAATATACCAGTCTAGGATATAATTTTCCAATGAATCAACAACTGCATTGTCTACCCTAGGGATATGCCTTTAAGTAATGAATTGAAATGACCTTTCTAATAAACGTACCCTATGATAGAGATAGAGTAGTATAGGGTTTCAGATGGTGTAAACCTAGTTTAAATGACAAACCACCAATTGCGAGTCCATGAATACTACCAAGTCACGAATGTCCTCGGATGTAGCCTTAGTCAAGAGACCTATGACTACTTCATAATCGACGATATTGTTGGTAGCAAGACCAATACAAAATACTCCTAAACTCACTAGATCGTGTGCAGGGGAATATAGAACCCAAGCAGTTGTAGCGAGGTTCAGGGTATGGCAACAAGCACCATCGACAAAGCCATAAAAAACCATCTGATCTGCATGACCAAAACATGTTATAAACAATCTAGACATTAAACTCAAAACCATATTGAAAGTACCAAAACACACTGAAAAGTCAAATAATGTACATATATACAAGGTACCATACATGAATGATATAGGCATAGTACCTTTTTAGGTACAACCCATTGCGAGGTTGCCCAAAGGAGATTCCATCATAATCCACGAGCTCATAGGCCCCTTTTTCTAAAACCTTCGAAACGATAAAAGGACCGTACCACATTGATTCAAACTTCCCTTTTCCTAGCTTATCACATCTCTTATCATAAGTCAGGACCAAGTCACCTTCATTAAACATGCGAGGTTCAATAGATTTATCGTATTGTTCCTTGACATGTTTCTTCTGTGCCTCATTAACTAAGGTAGCATCTCATCTAGTTTTGTCAAGGTTGGTTAAATATAAATTCCTTTCTTCCTTAGTAGACGTATTAGGGAGAAGTTCAATGGGAAGTTTCAAAGACGGAATCTAACATTGAATAGGTAGGACAGCTTCTAGTCCATATACTAATTGAAAAGGGGTGAAACAAGTTGTTGTTTTCACTGAAGTTCTATAAGCCTAAAGATCTGAGAAGAGAGTCTAGTGCCAGTTGGATTTGTGATCTCCAACCATCTGACGTAGCATAGTTTTTAAAACTTTGTTAATGGCCTCAACTTGACCATTAGCTTGCGGATAATAGGGTGTTGAGTTTTCATGGAGAAAACCCAACTTAGCACTTAACTCTACCATCATCTGATTCTGGAAATGTGATCTGTGATTAGTGACAATAGACTTAGGAACTCCAAACCTAGCTATTACGTGGTTAAAAATAAAAAGGGCAGTAGTCTTACCATCCTCTACATATGTAGGCATAGCCTCATCCCACTTAGTGAAATAATCCATGGCTACTATGATGTAACCATGCCCCCTAGATGAGGTAGGCTTACAATGCATGGAATGTATCCCCCATTTGGCGAAAGGGCCAACAGCAATGATGGGGTGTAATAGAGTAGGGTGGGTGCACTTTTTCAGGTAAAAATGTTGACAGGGTGGGCATTTCTTAACAACCTCATGATAATCTTTAAAAATAGAAGGCCAGAAATAGCCAGCGCGTAGGGTTTTCTGAGTTGTAGCCATCCCAGAAAGATGAGTGCCACATGCTCCTAAATGACAATCATTAAGAACTTGTTCAGCCTGATCATGGGTGAGGCATCGTCGAAAAATGGTATCTATACCATGTCTATACAAGGTATCATAAAGGATAAGATAGTACTTTGCATGGTGACGAATGCAACAATGATCCTCATGAGATATAGTAGGCTGAAAATGATGTTTCTAGAGATAAATGATTAAATCTCCATACCATGGGTCAGTTGTGTGTATTAGGAACATAAATTAATTCGGGAATGAATCACTAGGCTCAAAATCCATTAAAGCACAGGGAAGATCACACATCAGTTCGACAAAAACTAATGACTTCTTTGAAGTAGCTTTGGAAAATTCAATATCAAACTCCTGTAGGATAAAAATCCATCCGGAGTATTTTCCCCCTAGCACCTGACGTGTCTAAATGTAGTACATAGGGTTTTGGTCTGCGAGTACAGTAGTGGTGTGAAGCAGGATGTAGTGACGAAATTTTTGGACAACAATAACCGTAGCCAATGCTAGCTTCTCCACATGTGAGTATTGAGTTTTGGAATCTAGAATATTCTTACTGGTGTAATAAGTCACGTGTTCTAGGATGTTCTGGTCCACTTGAGCTAAAGCCATTCCGATAGTAGTAGTAGAGGTAGCAACATTTAAGAGAAAATCCTTCGAGTAGTCTGGGGGGTGTATGATGGGTAAATGAGTTAGAGCATGTTTGAGATTATCGAAGGCGTGCTGGGCGTGGTCATCCCAAAATAATGGAGTGTCCTTCTTAAGGAGACACATATAACCGTTCGTTTTCTTAGCAAAGTTACAAAAAAAACGATGAAGGAAGTTTTCCTTCCCTTGCAATATTTGGAGTTCCAGCAGGTTGGTTGGGGTAGGTAAAGTGAGTATTGCAAAAATCTTTAAGGGATCAATCCGAATACCATCCTTGGAAACTATGAAGCCTAATAGATGTCCCGTATCAACGCAAAAAACAAATTTGTGTGGGTTCAGCTGTATCTTGTAATGGCAGCACCTCAGAAAAATGTCTCTAGGATGCCGAGGATGGTCTTTCGGTAGCTGTGAGTGTGCAGGGAGATCATCAAGGTAAGGCTCCAAAATATTATTAATGTCATGAAATGCATAGGACATGGCATGCTAGAATGTGGCTCTAGCGTTCTTAAGGCGAAAAGGTAACTTCTTGTAGGCAAAGGTTCCCCATGGGAATATAAATGTTTTCTTATGCTGATCGGCGGGAAATATCTCAATCTGATTGTAGCTGAAAAAACCATCCATAAATGAGAATATGACACTCCCAACACATTTATCGATAATCTGATCAATGTGTGGAGTTGTAAATTTGTCCTTGGGACAAGATTTATTCAGATCTCGAAAATCGATACAGACTTGAATAGTTCCCTAATTTTTGTTCACAGGAACAATATTCGATACCCATTTCGTCAGGGGTACAGGATAGATAAATATTGCCATTAGAAGTTTTTTTACTTTGGATTTGATAGCCGCATCCTTTCGCAGATGGACTTGTCTCAATTTCTGCCTCACCGGTCTAGCTGTAGGATAGGATTTGATATTGTGTACTACAATGGATGAATCTATCCCAAGCATTTATTCATAGGACCATGAAAAAATATCTCAGAATTCTTTAAAAAGTGATTTATACTCTTCAGTTTCATCTATTGAATAGTTCTTCCCTATGTGAACATGTTCATTAGTTCCAGACTTGACTGATATGCCGATTGGAACCATTTTGGTAATGTTGCATAAATTTCCTTCAGACTCAGCATCTTGCAACAAGACAGGTGTTTGTGGATCATCAACAATATTAGTACCCAAGAGAGATACAAAATCATTATCTGCCAAACTGGTATTGGGGAGGAATGAATATCTATGATGGTGATCCTCCCATACGGATGTATTTGTATTCATAATGTCTATAATAGACTTGTCTGATGGAAAACTCTACGAGAGATAATCTAGAATAGGAAGTGAAGGTTCTAACTAGTAGGGCAGGTGGTAAGGATTCGAGGCCACCAGATGAAGATCATCCATACGAATATCGGAAAAATATTGGATGGCATCATAAACTACTTCATACGGGCCGAGGGAGGATGTCTCAACAACTTGTTTAGCCTTAGGATCATAATCAAATGAAGAGATCATATTGATTGTTGTTGTTTCTGTGCTAGAAGGGGTTGATGAAAACATGCCCATGAGGGCGGAGTCTTTCAACATCCCTACCCCAATCGACTGGTAAGGAGGAGGGTACTGACCTAGAAAAGGGAAATTATTTATCGTAGGAGTGGTAACATCCAACGTACAAAAATCAAGTTGATCAATTGTCACAGTTTTTCCCAAATTCAGAAATTGGAGGGTTCTAAATACTGTCGAAGTGACAACGGTCATAGCATAAAACCAATTTCTTCTTAGGAGAAGATGGTAGTCAAATGCGACATGCACTACTTCCACTTGAATGGAAACATTTTTTCCTCCTAGCTCAACTGAAAGGGTTGGCATGAGACCATAGGGATGGAAACCTCTTCTGTCAAAGGCTTTTAGTGTTGTCGAATATTTTACAAGCTCGAAAGAGCCAATGGCTTTCCAACAGGACAAAGACAAAATAGAGGTTGAAGCACCTTCATCTAGAACAGTCCTAAAGACTTTTTTTCCAACTACTTTAGTTATGACTTGAAAAGCTAGTTGTTGGGGTAATCTAGGTTTAAGGTTCTCTAGATTGAAATGAATCAAATTCATGTCACTCGGGTCTATAGCTCCCAAAGTGTTTAACAAGTTTTTGCATTGTGTAGGATAGCTTTAGAGCACTTCTAAGGTAGACATTGCAAATTGTGCCTGAGCTAGGTCTTCTACAACATTATAAAATTGTGTAGCTTGGGCGTTAGGGTTAAAGACAACCTTCCTAATAGTACTCTTTGGGTGACACAAAATCATGTCGAGATTAGGCTTATTGATCGTTAAGGGACCATTAGATGAGGATGCGGGAGAACTAGTAGAAGGAGCTTTATCAAGAGAATTTTTCTCAATTTTATTCTCCTCAGGTTTGTCATATGACTGAATTTGAGGTGTTAGATTAATAGTATCTAAAGACATCATTCAAATTTCCTCTATGGAACTCGAATTTCCCTGGTTAGACATGTTGTCTTCCAATTGTTACTGAGAAGGAAAAGGATCAGTACAAACTGCCGATGCAGGGTTACTCTTTAAAAATTTATTGATTTCGTCGCATTGAGGACACTCTTTCATGAAATGATCACCACCACACAATAGGCAGGGGTACTTATCTTTCCTTTTTCCTTTATTGTCATTCTTCGAGGCCATATGTTTGGGGTTTTCCTGTTGGTTTCCAGGTTTCCTTTTTTTCCGTTTTCCTTTCTTCTTATTACCAGATGATTTTGTACTTTGAATAGCATTCACCTTGGTGAAAACCGTAGGGTTGGAAGGAGCAGGAGTGGAAGGATTGGATTTTTTGGCAGCTTTAACCATTGAAGGGGGTTGGATTGAACCAATAACTCCATCAACAGGAGTTTCTGTAGGTGGCTTACTCGAGTCAATGTTGGGTCAAGGAGCTTGAGGAATGAGGTCGTACAAAGTCCAATACTGGGAATAGACCTAGTCTAGATACTGCACATGACTAATGGCTTGATCTTCAGTAATAGAACCCCCCATAGCCACATCTCGAGAAATGGATGGCAACAAAGATTTCGTGAACCAATCAGCCAAAAGTTGGTCCAGGATAGGAGCTTTAATGGGCCTTCTCCACCTTCTTCGTTCATGAATATGATCTGAAATGTGTATAAAGGTGTTTTGACGCAAAGAAGTTAAAAGGTCCGTACCCATTTCGTATTGGATGTGTAGCTGAAAGTGTGTGAGGAAAATAGTTTCCAAGGCACTAAAATCCACAAACGAGTCTCGTGGAAGTTTGGTGTACCACTTCGCGGCCATGCTAGTTAAAGTGAGCTGGGAGAGTCTTAATAGAATAGAATCATCCATCAAGGAATTGGAAGAACACCATAGATGGAAATTCATAACATGATTTTTAGGATCATCTCCCTGCTTACCATCGAATTTCAAAATATCTGATGGTAAACTAACTGGAATGAGAGGCCATGAAGCATTGTCTTGGATGGGGTCATTGATCAATTTGGACAAATTAGGTAAGTCCAAAAGTTGCTAGGAAAGGTAACTGATGATTCAGTTCAACATACTGGTAATACTGATAAGGCATGTAACCACCAGTAGGATAGTAAGTGGACTAATACGTAGGCTACTGAAAATACTGATGAGATGATGAACCTCTGAAAGATGGACCTCCAGGGTTAGGGCCGCGAGGACCACCAGGGCCATTAGGAGGATTAGGAGGATTAGGAGGAGGACTGCCAGGACCTCTAGGACCACCAGGACTTCTGAGACCACCGAGACCACCAGGACCTATGGAACCACCGAGACCACCAGGATCACTGGGACCACGAAGGGGAAGACCGCCAGGACCACCGAGACCCCCAAAACCACCAAGAGGAGGACCACCAGGACCCCCTAAACCACCGATAGGAGGACCACTAGGACCTCCAGGACCACTAGGACCCCCAAAACCACTAGGAGGAGGAACACCAGGGCCCCTAGGACCTCCAAGAGGAGAACCACCATAATGTGGCCCTCTGACACCTCCAGTTGTATGAAGAAGTATCTCCCCCATAGATGGCATGTAGGACTAGTTGGGTTGCCCCCATGGAGTAAAATTATTTCCAGATGGAATTCCAGGGTATGACATGCCTGTGGGGGTAGGTTGGTAATTCATATTTCCTATAGGTACTGATTTGTTGGGTAACCATACCCCTAGGATGCTTGACTAATGACAATTTCTGCCCCTAAGGGTTGGCCTAAACTCAATGGAGGGTTAACTATATTTGTAGGGGGGACATAAACTATGGATTGTCCTATAGAAGTGGTTTGTCTATTATTCACAACAGTCCCATTAGTGGGAAACATAGGTCGCGCCAGGGGTTGCCCCCATGGCACTAGAAGGTACTAACACTAGTGGAACTGAGGGTTTCTTGCTGGCCACAGTAATCACTAGCTAACTTTAGACAGACCTAGAAATTACTACCATAGGGGCATAATTATAGGTCGGACCTAGATTGTAAGAAGTCTCACCATGTACTAGATGACCTTTAGAAGAAGGTTTAGCTTCAGATAGGGGCCAAGGGTCCGTATTATAGGGGAGAAGTGTTGACACAAGTTCTCTATGCGGTATGGGGGTTGCCAATATCAAATCTAATCTCTGCATTCTCTCTTGAAAATCATGAGCACAGTGAATGGAAGCTTGGATTTGTCTATATTCTTCTTCACCTGGTGAATATTTTTCAGGAGAGGGCCTATTTACCCCAAATGAGGCAATGTCTTGTCCCATGTAAGTTCTCCAAAACAGAGCATTTGACCCATATTCAGATGGAATAGGGCTATCGGTATGACCTTCCACATGCAGATGAAAGGAAATATCAACTATAGGAGTTTGTTGAGCTAAGGGATTTGTATAAGAAGTGAATTGGTCTCCACTTTCTACAACTATATTCTCCTCCACCTAGGAAGTAGTTGGAGCTCCTTGGACAGTAGCTTCCATTGGACCTTCTCCTGTAACGGAAGAAAATTCGGGTGGTAAGCCCTGTGTTCTTCTGGACCATTTCACAACCAGATTGCACAATTCCTAATCTAACCTAGGGTTTCAAAGCTAAGAAAAATCACACAAAAACTTTCTCCTACTCAAGATATAGGCCAACAAGCAAATTCAAATGATAGGATGAGCTCAAATGGTTGGTCTCTCACCAGGATTTTCAAGTAGGTGCAACTCGTGATATACCACAAGGGTACATGCATAGTAATCTCCCAGAATGCTATTTTCGGTGTATTGCTCCACACAAGAAGACCAAAGGGATTTTCTTAGATAGATAGGGTATCCCAGTGGGGTCTCTCGATATATGAAAGGTACATGGGAGCTCAAATCCGTAGTAGTGTTGTCTAATGCACAACCGTTCACAAGGGGCCTTTTGATATACAATCGAGTCCATGAAGTAAATTTCTATATACCTCAAGGGTACGTTAAAGGCCGTTCAATATACTGATGGTACGTGGAAGAACCGCATGAGTCATGGGATGTAGTGTGGACAAGTAATGACAGCTCCTATGCTTAACGATGCCCGAACACGTCTCTAACCTAGCACTCAAATTTCTATACAAATTTTAAGCCTACAACTACCATTAATTTTAAAGTGGACAATAGGTGAATGCATGAGGTTTTGATAGAAGAGTAAAACCATGCAGATATGAAATGCAATTTCATTCACTTTACCATTTAGTATGCCTAATTACGAGAAGGAGAGATGTTTTTTTTCTTTTCAATTTGTTTTAAAACAAAAAATTTCCCCAAACAACTATAAAAAATCCTTTTTTCGAGCATACAATCAAACAATACTTTCTTCAAATCAACTCTTTTTAAAACACACAGGTAGGGTAAGATCTCTTTTCAAATGGAGAAGAAAGACAAACAACACTCAAATATGCATATGCAATCTATGTTTTCAATTTTCTCTGAAGCGTGGAAAGATCTAACTTAAACTATTGATATTTTTCCTTTTTGATGGGATAATGATGCAAAAGAGACAAAAGAACAGAGGATTTTGGAAAGCTTGTGAGGCTAATCAGAGATCCAATGGCTTAGGCTCAATGAAATAATGACCTAATCTCAACAATTTTTCTTTTTAAAGCAAAAATAAGTCTTTATTACACTTAACGAGAAATTGAAACAAGCAAACTGATCTAAAGGAGTCTTTCTTTTCAGTCTTATTCTATAACAAGCAAAGATCTAATCTGACCTATAGTTTCCAGCTAACTCCTTTCGAGAAGAAAAAAATTACAAGCAGTAATGAATGAAGAATCTAACCTAGATTTTTTATTTGAACAAATAAGGAATTTCCACATAAACATTCCTGATTCCAATCACTTAAGCAAGTTCAAACAAGTTTGGATAAGACCAATTAAACACACCAAATCCAAAAAATCAAATTTTTTTTACAAAAACTTGTAAAAATGTTGGGCAATAGGGCAGACCCGGGTTTAAACCTTTTGTGTCGCACCAACAAAAGACCCACAGTGTTGGCCCTTTCGGCAACAACCTGTGCACAGGTTGCAGTCTCACCCGAAACAGCTATGGGGTGCCGCAGAATCAGGTTTCTGCAAGCCGAGAGGGAGATTACTGTACCTTAGCCTTAATAATCTTATTAAACAATACTAGAAATCTTTACCATTCATTTACATACAACTTCACGGATTAATAAACAGTCGTTACTTGCTCAACCCACTATAGGGAATTCACAGCGAAGCTAAATATTAACAGCGATCTAATTTATCAGATGTATACATTATTAATGCATAAAAGACAACAGAACAGAAAATCACAAGAAACCACAACACCATATATAACGTGGTTGACCCCCAGTGTAGGGGCTACATCCACAAACTGTGTTCTATTCAACTTGCTACAAAAACCACAGTTTGATCTACGCACTCAGCTGCAGATCCTTTCAGTCCTCAAAAGGCCACGCACACAGCAGCAGGCCCCTGCGCACACAGCTGCATGCTTTCCTTACAATCTTCTTTACAAAAACCCTCTACGCACACAGCTGCAGAGGTCGTCCACGCACACAGCTGGGACTTAACCTTCTTCCACAAAACCAATCTTAGCTTCTCCTTAATCTTTCTTTCATCATAAAACCTAACCTATCTTCTTTACACAAGCGCTTATTTATACTGCGCATTTTTACAAAACCATGGTCTTAAACCATGGGCACCCAAAAACCCTAAACCCTGGATTTAAACCACGGGTTTATTACAAAAAAGAGGGTTTTGACTTACCCTGACACCCCTAAGACTATTTTGACCCATAACTCCGCTTACAAATTTTCTAATTAACCGCAGAGTTACCCAAACATGGAGTATGCGCCCCAACAAAAAATCAAAGCTTGGGATAGGCCTACCTGGCACCGTGCATATGAAGTTGCTGACATGAGGTTTTGAGGCAAAAACGCTCATTTCTCACTGGATTCAAGTAGTGGCACCACCTATTGCTAACTCGACTCAGGCGGTGGCACCACTTCTTGCCAAAGGCACATATGCGGTTCTCTATAATCACCCAGAATAGTAGGAGAGTGAAAAATCAAGTTAGAAATGCCAAAAATATTATAAAAACTGATGAATCAACCATAATACAAAGAACAGAAAGTTAAGGTGGCTCAGATCTGAAGAGATATGAAGATTTCAAACCAAAAATTTCAGTATATGAGATGTAGATCTGACTGCAAAGATAGGAGGCTGGAGCTTAGATTCGGACAAGAGTATTTCAGAAACTAAGGAAGAACAAGATGGATCTATTTCCCAGCGGAGTCACCAAATTTGTTATCAAGAATATATCGCCCTCTGTTGGAGACATTTACCACCTTACACACTCATTTTGGTCAATTTGGCCTAGTTAAACCACTATCCTAAGTATTATTTGCCTAATTAACATCAGTGGAGCATTAAATGTCATCAGCTAGATCACATCCATGCCTTCCTTCAGTCAAGGAGGCTAACTTAGCCTTCTCCTACATTCGGGGAGGCTAACTGGAGCACTCCAGAGGTGATCTGAGTGATATTAATGCACCTAATTTCTAACTGATGGTTACAATAAGTTAAACATGGAAATGAAGGTTCCTCCCTTCATTAAATTGATTATTTAATGAACTGGAGTCAACAGGGGCACCTCCAACCACTTCTGATGTTCAGTTACACTTCAGTTAAACTCATCGGGGTTCATTGGAGTCATTGAAGCACTAGCACTTGATGGTTGGCTTGCTATGACATGTGTCTAATCTCTTCCAGTTGAGACTCAGTCATTTATTGCACTTCGACTTCAGTTAGGGCTTGGTTGAGTCAATTAGGGTTTTGATCAGTGGTTAACTTGAGTGTTGACTGTGGCTTACATTTAGTTCAGATAGACTCACTCATTCAATTTGAATGACCTCCTTAGGTATTCGAATTGCTTCTCATTCATGCTTGTAGCATGACATTGTAATGTAATTTCTCATTCTTTGTGTGAATATACATTGCGGCTACTCATTCTGTAGCCCTTTTACACCATTTCATGAGTTATTTGTTGATCAATATTTTATGAGACTAATGTTTAGTCCCTAGATCACTGTGCAATATTAATGTGGTATTAGAGCTCATGGCAGGACGAAGCTCTATCTCTCAAAAACAAGCTTTTTGACATATTTTTGCATGAAAATTTAGCAATAGCTCAAAAATCTAGCACTGCACCAGAAGCCAAGGCTTACCACTTAATACCCCAAGTAAAGAACTCGTTGATCAAGCTTTCCTGATTGACTATGTTGGGTGTGATGAAATCCTAAAATGTACAGGTTGTCCAACCTTACATTGCCCTTTCTGTTGTTATTTTTAGGTTTTCTATAGGTAAAGCATTTGCTCCAGTAGATCCAGATGGCCTCCTCAGTATATCTTTTGACTCCATACAATTTCCACTCATGGAAAGGTGACATGGAGATTCAGTTGCGCTCCAGAGGACTCTATAGAGTCACCATGGACACTTAATATGAGCCTGGTTCTGGCATAGAAAAATCAAGATTCTTGAACAAGAAGGATGAAGCATTAGGTTTCTTGTCCCTCTCTATTTCCTGGGATCTTCTTTTCCATCTTGCGGGATTGAAGACTCCAAAATAAATATGGGACAAATTGGAAACACTATATGGAAATAAATATGACTTGAGAGTTTACCAGCTCGAAAATGAATTGATGTCTCTCAAGCCCTCCAATTTCGAGACTCTGAATGACTTTTTCACAAAGTTCAAGCACACTATTTTACTCTTGAAGCAATGCAAAGTGGAGAATTCGGATGATCAGCTCATCCTCACCATACTCTCCAAACTTGGGGCTGATTATTCAGTTTTTGTTTCTACATTCCATGCGGGGAAGCTCACAACCCCTTGATGGAATATGCCTACACTCAATGCCTTCATTGAGTCCCTAACAAGTGAACATGACAAGCTTGTCCAGATGGGGATCATCAAATCCTCCCATGATCAATCCCTCCATGTATCGGGGCCCAAAGATCTAAAGGGTAAAGGAAACCAGCAGAGGAACCCAAAAACTAAATTTGATGCTCCTAATCCTAGAGTTGAAAACCAGCAGCATGATGAGTCTTCCGACTCAAGGAAGAACAAAGGAAAATGGCACCATGGAAAGGAAAAAATAAAGTGTTCATACTGTAGGAAGGGCTTCCACCCTGAACATTCCTACATGAATAAGAAGCTTGATGAATCTACCTCTCTCCTTGAGATAAATCACATCAATCTTCCTGAAATCTTTCGGAGGAGAGATCAGCAAGATTGGGAACCACTGCATGAAAGAGGTCATGCCCTCATGGCAAGAAATTTGAAGTCCAAAGCACTCTTGATTGAATTTGGAGATTTGAACCACATGATTGCTGAAAGAGACTCCTTTTCTTCCTTGGAGACCATCAATTCCACTCCCATCCACATGGGAGATGACTCCACCATAATTTTTGAAGGACAAGGTATTGTTGATCTTGAAAATGGTTTTTTTTTCAAATGTGTTGTATGTACTGTCTCTGGCATCAAATCTCATTAGTGTCTATCAGATGACACATACAGGAGTGCCCAAGGGAGTTTCTTTCAGCACAAATGACATTGATATAACAGAGCTTGCATCCGGGAAACTCATTGCTAAAGCCCTTGCAAACCATCATGCAAAAGCCCAGTGAGTTCTCTCACTTTGTTGCGGATGCAAAGCCTAGTGCTCTGCTAACTCGTGGAAATGAGGTTAGTAGGCTATGGTATGAGAGGTTTGTCCATCTTAATTTCAAATATTTGCAGAAATTACAGAAAAAATCCATGGTTGAAGGCCTCCCGGTCATCAAGGCAACCACGGGAATTTGCAAGGGCTGTGTGATTGGAAAACACCCCGAACACAAGCTCGATCGGGGGAAGGCAAACCAAGATACATGCATATTGGGGTTGATACATTTTGATATCAGTGGTCCAATTCCTGTCACATCCATGAATGGATCAAGGTATCTTCTTACTTTTATTGATGATTTTTCAAGGTACACATGGGTCTTCTTTCTAAAAAATAAGTCTGAACTATGTGAAAATTTTCTGAACTTAAGGCCTTGATCGAGAATGCCTCTGGGCTTAAGATCAAGATATTGAGATCTGATAATGGTGGGGATTATTTCAGTAATGATTTTCTGCAAATATACTCCCAAAGTGGTATTCAGTTCCAACATTCAATTCCCTACACTCCCTAGTAGAACGATGTAGCGAAAAGGAAGAATCGGTCTCTCAAGGAGATGAGCACCTATATGTTGGAATCAAAGAAGCTTGCTAAAAATATGTGGGATGAATCCATGCATGATATAGAATACATTTATAATATGGTGCCACACTCATCCATGAAAGGGAAGACCCATTTTAAAGCATACTTCAGACACAAGCCGGATGTGTCGAACCTACGGTTGTTTGGGTCCACTGCATGGGCCCAGATTCCACTTGATAAAATAAGGGATTTGCAACCGCAAAGCATAGAATGTCTGTTTATTGGGTATCATGATGAATCTAAAGGTTTCAAGCTGTTGGATATCAAAACCAAATAGATCATCATCAAGAGACGTGTCAAGTTTGATGAGCCTCTTCAGGAGGTGGAACTAGTGAAGGAGAAAACTGCTGAATTTCCTTCCTATTCTACTGAATATTTGGATGATGAAATTGGGGGTGGTGACCATGATTTGGATCCTATAATTTATGATATCAGTGTGCATCAATCACCAGATTTTGAATCAGATCCTAAAGTGCAAAATCATCTTCCCACATGGGTCCGACAGACACTCTCCTTTGCAGGAGATAACATTGGAAATTCGGATGATCCAAGGAGAACCCGGTCTGATTTCCAAAGAGAAGGTATTGCACTCTCTTGTCATGATAATTTGATTTCCAAAACATGCTATTTGATGATTATTTCAGATCCAAAATCCTACTACCATGCTCAAAAGTTTCCATGGATGAAGAGATGAATTCTCTTCAGAAAAACACTACTTGGGAGCTAGTTTCTCTTCCTCCGGGAAGGAAATTGGTTCAATGCAAGTGGGTGTTTCGGACCAAGGTTTATGCTGATGGAATCACCTATGAATATAAGGAAAGGCTGGTAGAAAAAAAATTTCTCTTAGTTCCAAGGTGTGTCCTACCATGAGACCTTTCCATTGGTTGCAAAAATGGACTCCATCCGCCTAGTTTTGGCAATTTCAGCATCTAAGCACTGTGAAGTGCATCATATGGATGTTAAGTCAGCCTTTATGCATGGAAATATTCATGAGGAGATATAAATGAATCATTCTTATGGATACATCACTGATCCATCTTTGGCTTTCAAGATAAAGAAGTCACTATACGGGTTAAAACAGACCCCAAGAGAGTGGTATTCCAAGATGGATGCCTTCCTTATCTCGCAAAACTTCCAAAGGTGTAGATCAGATACAAATGTGTATTTAAAGAATTCTGATGGTAATATAATTATTATTGTTTTATATGTTTATGAATTACTGATCATAGGTAGAACATTTTCCTCCATTTCAGCAATCAAAACTGCTCTCCACAATGCCTTTGAAATGAGTGATTTGGGGCTCCTAAAACAATTTTTGGGGCTCGAAATTGAGCAAAATTATGATGGGATTATGGTGAATCAGTCCAAATACATTTCATACCTGATATTCAAGTTTAAAATGGATAAATATAGGCCTACACCATTCCCTTTCCTTTCAAGGATCAGCCTTGAAGAAGGAAAAAGCACACCTCCCATGAACTGCACTATCTATTGACAGCTGATTGGTAGCTTGTTGTACTTGACACATTCTCGACCTGATATATGTTATGCTATGAATGTTGTATCAATATACATGCAATAGCCTCATGATATTCATTGGAAGGCAGCCAAGAGGATCCTCTAGTATATTCAAGGAACCAGGACCTACGGCATTCACTATGCTGCAGGCTCCGAGCTAGAGCTGGTTGGATACACAGATTTTGATTGCGTGAGTGATTATTTTGATTGGAAGTCTACTTCCATATATGTATTCATGTTTGGTGGTAGCCCCATTTGCTGGTATAGCAAAAAGCAGGCTTCCATAGCACTATCTTCAGCAGAGGCCGAGTATCGAGAAGCGGTGAATGCTTGCATCCAAGCAGTTTAGTTGCAAGGAATTCTTTCAGAGTTTGATCTTGGTAGTACTTTTTCCACTATCCTCTTTTGTGACAATCAAAGTTCTATTAAGATATCCATAGATCCAGTTACCAGGAAGAGGAACAAGCATGTAGATATCCACATGCACTACATCAGGGAGCTAGTGCATGACAAGACCATCATTCTGCAATACTGCCCGACTGATGAGTAGATTGCAGACATATTCACTAAGAGATTTTCAGAAAAGAAGTTCACTTACCTCCGTTAATTGTTGGAGGTGAGTTCATCAAGGTGATTTATACTACTTTCAGTGTTCAACTTGAGGGGGGGTCTTTCCCACTGGGTTTTCCCTCTTTTCCTCACTTAGTTTGTATTTTAGCATTGTTTCAGTTTCAACATTGTATAGGGTGACCTATGGCCTTCGTTTCCATGGCCCTAGAATTTTTATGCATTTATGTTTTCTAACTCCTCCTGAGTATAGCTTAAGGGGGGGTGTTGGAGATATTTACCACCTTACACACTCATTTTGGTCAATTTTTCCTAGTTAAACCACTATCCTAAGTATTATTGGCTTAATTAACATCAGTGGAGCATTAAATGTCATCAGCTAGATCAAATCCATGCCTTCCTTCAGTCAAGGAGGCCAACTTAGCCTTCTCCTACATTGGGGGAGGCTAACTGGAGCACTTCGGGGGTGATCTGAGTGCTATTATTGCACCTAATTGCTAACTGTTGGTTACAATCAGTTAAACAGGGTAGTGAAGGTGCCTCCCTTCATTAAATTGATTATTTAATGATTATTTAAGGAATTGGAGTCAACAGGGGCTCCTCCAACCACTTCTAATGTTTAGTTACACTTCAGTTAGCCTCATCGGGGTTCATTGGAGTCATTGAAGCACTAGCACTTGATGGTTGGCTTGCTATGACATGTGTCTGATCTCTTCCAGTTGAGACTCAGTCATTTATTGCACTCTAACTTCAGTTAGGGCTCGGTTGAGTGAATTAGTGTTTTGATCAGTGGTTGACTTAAGTGTTGACTGTGGCTTACATTTAGTTAAGCTAGACTCACTCACTCAATTTGAATGACCTACTTAGGAATTCGAATTGCTTCTCATTCATGCTTGTAGCATGACATTGTAATGTAATTTCTCATTCTTTGTGTGGATATACAGTGCGGCTACTCATTCTGTAGCCCTTTTACACCATTTCATGAGTTATTTGTTGATCAATCTTTGATGAGACTGATGTTTAGTCCCTAGATCACCTTGCAAGATTAATAACTTCTGCGAACATAAGTTGTTCCTCTGGTTTGAATGGTTCAGATCCAGAACAAATGAGTGAATAACTCAGTTGAAGACCTTCCCTAAACGTTATAGACACCTGGAATGTAACTCTGATGAAGGACCTATATACCTGTAAAACATGTCAAACATACAAAGACATCAAAGCTACCAGAAAATTATCTACACATCCATATTAGTGACTAAGTAATCCAATAACATATATGTGATATTTACGCAACAAACATGTGGGAAGGAAATCAACATTGCATTAGATAATAAATGAAAGAGCTTAGAACCATGTGCCTTAGTGTTGAAACACTCCTTCACAAGAATAACACCTTGTCCCTGATAGCTCTGACTTGCTCCACAATTTCTCTCTGATGGATTATGCCAAGGTATCAATTCAACATCATAAATCTACTATTCTTCTCTCTCCCTCAACCATGGAGTATAAGCTTGTATGTATAGGGATCAAATGGATAGGATGGTTGAGATATTGGTGGGTGAGGTGGCTACAAGATCCTACAAAGAGGGATCTCGACCTTAACAAACCCAAGTGAGTAGGGATAAGGTTAGAAATGAGGCTCTTGATCTAGAAGCCTCAAGCAAACTCTTTTTTTTCACCTTTTACCGAGGGCACCACTTATACCCCTTTATGACAGAGCAGTGATCGGTAGGAACCACCAACAACATAGGTCAAAGGCGATGGCACCACCTGGTTCTCACACAACTAGTGCGGTGCTGAACAGGGTACCGCTTATCTGCTTGAGGGTAGAAGCGGTGCTGCAAATTTATATGTTGGAATAAACATATGGAGTAGGATTCTCTTCAAGTTTTGGATTTGATGGAAAATGGCTTGTGTTAGGGATCATATCACATGTTGGTGACATATTTTGAGCGTAACAGTGCTCAACAAGGAGGACGTGAATGCCGTGAAAGCCCCAATGGTGTCCACTCCACGTAGCTTCCAAGGCCACTTGATTCTAATGGAAGAGCACAATAAAAAAAATGGATTCCTATAACTAAGCTTACTCAACCCCACATCATATCTTAGAATACCTCAGAGGGTGCTAACTGAGTAGAGGAGGAGGGTCTAAATAAGAGTGTTAATTTCAAGCTTTTAATAAAGAAATACAGAATTTAAATTGCAGAAATTAATTCAGAAACATATAGTTCACATGTAATAGAAAAACCAGAAGTAAAATGGTTCAGAAACATACAAGTCGCTTCTAACTGCTGGACAATGACGATTGGGGAGCACAAATAGGCTACACAGTAGTGACTGGGTCACTTCTGCTGCAAAAAAAAGTCACAACTGTGCCCTAGGAGGAAATTCGCGCCTTTCAGCACTGAAGTCGCAACCTGGGTCACGAGTTTTGGCCTGAAAGCAGCGATTGGGTCGCAGGTTTCACCCTGAAAGCAACAACTGGGGCTGGAACTAGAAAAATTAAAAAACATAAGCCAATAGGGACAGACACTGGTACCATACAGACTTGGATCAGCCTCGTGGGGGTCCAGCCATAGATGACTGTGGAGAAACATAACAAAAATACCTGCAAAACAAGGGATCCACTAGGATAAACTAGTATGGTTTCCTAAACTATAGTCAGGTTTTCACCCTAGCTATGTGTAAAAGAACCTCCCTTCTGTTTATGGGATAGAAGGGTATGGTTCAATGAGAAAGATATCAGTATTGGTAACATAGTACATAATAAGAAAAAAAATACTAAACTAAATAAACAAAAATGAGACTGGTATACCTTCTGTTTTCCTTGAAAATGGGCCACCGTGTCCTAACTTGGAATGATACTGCCTCTCCATAGGCTTGTTAGTATGGAGGGTGCCTCAACATACAGGATGTGAGGGGGTCGGGCAATGGAATGAGTGGAAAATGATGTGAGTATTTTGAGAATGATGGCTTCTCAACGTACTCACAGAAATATAATAATGACAGAGGGAATAAGTGAATCTTGTGATGGAGACCTCCACACTATTTTATAGCTTTTTCATGTAATTTTCTCTCTTTTATGGTTTTGGACCCTATTTAGGGTTTCAAGCCCTATTTAGGGTTTTAATCCCCTTTTTTATGTTTTGTAGCCCATTTGTGAGCTTTTTAGCTCTCTTGTGAGCTTTTTATCCCTTTTGTGGGGTTTTTAGGCCCTTTTTGATATTTTTGAGCTTTTTTGAGAGAGAATAAGGTTAAACCATAGTTTTAGAGGTCAAAAATGAGGGAAAAAGGGTAGGAAAAAGATGTTTGTATGTGGTTTAGGCCATTTAGAGGTAGTTGAGAATTTTTTTGCATTAACAAAGCCTTTACCCATTTTCTTGGTATTTTACACAGTTGCAGGGTTTCTATGTTGTGAGGTTGTAAATAGCCACCTTGTTGGGTTTCACATAGATCTGGGGAAATGATGATAGAAATGTTTTGGTTTTAATAGCCTGTAGATTTGGGTTTGAGGATTCTAAGCCCATTTTGGCGTTTTGTTCCAAGTTTTGACTGTGTAAAATTTTATGGATTTGTAAAGGATTTTGGTTAATTAAATCGACTATGTCTTTTGGTATGCTAGGAGCTCTATGATTTTCAATCGATAAATTTAAACTTTATTAGTGTCATTTTTCTATAATGGCACTACGATACCACCCATTCAACATTTTATGTTGACTGTGGAATGTAGTTCGGGTGTTAAAACCCTACTTTGGTCTATTTAATTGATTTGTCATTTTAAATGGATGTTGTTCTCTCAATTGATTGATTTTGTTTTAGTTTAGATAAATTACCTCTCTTAAATGATGAAAAAGGAAGAGCCCTTTATTCGTAGTGGTTTTTGGTTTTCGTGGAGAATTCCCTGTCTGCATTTTTAACGAATTAGTTTTGTAGGTTGTTGAGGGAAATCCTTGTTATAGCTGATTTTACCACTCCAGGTGAATCACACTTGTATGGCCTTCCCCTATTCCTCATCAGACTCCTTAGACCCCTTGGACCATTTTTTGTCCTTTGATGTTTCCTTGACCATCCCCATAAACATGTGAAAATTAATACACGCGACGTTTAAGCCCCTAATCGCATATATACGCGGGTTTGACCCCTAAAACCACGTACATCAGGATGTGTGCATAGTCCAAATCCTTTTGGAGTTTTCCCTGACATGGATTCAACTCACATGACTCCTAGCCTTCCCTATGCCTTGAGATCGCTCGGATTCAACCTTTCATTACCCCTTTGAAAAGATATATAAGGAACTCTTTGATACATTGATGAGAGAATTGAGAGCAAAGAAACTATAGTCCATTGTTGTCGGAACTTGTGCTTGAGTCTGCATCCCTTTGTCCCTTGGAGCACTTTTGTGTTCTTCCCAAGCTTTCCTTTTGCTTGTGAGCTTGCTATCGAGAGATGGAGGATTGAGGTGGTGGAGGCCCAAGTGGGGGATTCAGTTTCTCGAATTCGCAGAGGTGCCAACAGAGGTTGTATCCATTGTAATCTTTGATTTTATATTAATATAAATATATTTTCCTATCCAATAATATATGTTTGAATGAATATTTCATCCATGGGTGATTTCAAATGCTTATACATTGTTGATTATATATGCTAGAATAGATCTAACACCAATATATATATAGTATGCTTGTCTTGTTTACTTGTTGTTGAGGAAGTAATATATTAATTCAAGCTGAAATTGGAAAGCTCAATGGGGTCCTACTTCAACCATCTGGAATAAGGTACGAGGTCTAATCCTTTAGTGTTAGATATTTAATTTCTATTGCATATTGGAAAGGATTGATTTCTAGAGTCAAGTTGTCTGTTGTGGTACCCCAAGCCATAGGAATTTCTCTCATTAACAGAATTGGCGACTCTACAGGGGATGTTCCTTGTTTTTATTTGGGGGTTTGGGAGCACAATGGGCTTGATTATATTGACTTGCTCTTTGTTTCTCCTTGTTTCAATGTTGCATTTTATAGTATATTCATCCATTGACACTCCCCTTTATTTGTTTGACCCTTGGCCTGCTTTTTACCACTGCCTTCTCTGTATACGTAGGTTTTTGTCCAAAAGTCACGTATACATGCAAGTTTTTGGCCAAAATCCATGTATACACGCAGGTTTTTTGCCAAAATTCATGTATATACGCAGCTGTTCTTTAAATAGTCACGTACATCCTCCCTTTTGGTGAGTTTGATGTTGTGGGAAGTTGTTGGGTGGGTTGTGAGTGTGCTTGGGTCTTCCTTGGGTATGATGTTGTCTGTTGGATGCTTCTTTGGTGACCAGATACCCATTAGAGGAAATTTGGGGTCTAAAATGGGCCTTATAAGAAAACGTGCCAAAATAAGTTTTTGTGAGTTGGAATTCAAGAACCAATAGAATTTCAATAAAATAAGTCAACCATAATGGTTGAATTGACATATTTGTCATTAAAAAAAACTACTTTTTTTGTTCGTATTTTTGACATATCTCATTGTGTTTTTACTCAAATTTCGATCGGGAGAGCTCGTTGGATGCGGAATTTGATTCCGCATCCAAAGAGTACCCACACTGCATACTTTTGATGTACCCCACTACCCCAAAAACAAGAAATACCTGAAAAATGTGATGATGACATCACCATCACATTTTTTCAGGTATTTCTTGTTTTTGGGGTAGCGGGGTCCGTCAAAAGTATGCAGTGTGGGTACTCGTTGGATGTGGAATCAAATTCCGCATCCAACGAGCTATCCCGATTGAAATTTGAGTAAAAACAAAAAGAGATATGTCAAAAATACGAACACAAAAAGTAGGTTTTTTCTTTCTTCCTCCAAAATTAATCAATATTATTTTATTATTTTAACTATTATTTTATTATTTTAACTATTATTTTATTATTTTCCTTAGGAGGCCCATTTTAGACCCCAAAATTCCTCTAATGTCTTTTTCATTGAAGTTTCTTTGAAAGTAGTTTTAGTCATTTCTCCTTTTTGTTTTGCCATTAGTGCATTACTCTTTTTTGTCTCGGTGTCTTGCTGGGCTTATCTTTTATGCTTGCTGCAGAGACTCAGAGTTTTAGATGACTTCTATTTCATTTTTCATTATTTTATATTGAAAAGTACAAAGTAGTTGCACTCTTAGTTGCATCTTAGATATGGATTTTATTTGCATTGCATTGCTTGGATGAGAGTTGTGTTTAGGATTTCATATAGGAAGGATTGCATTGGCATTCGAAAAGGAATATATATTTATGAATCTCATGTAGTGGCATACCCTATTTTTCATTTGACAAAGATTGCACTTAGCATTGTTTGTTATGGTGTGCACTTTTATTTCACTGCTGAGTCTTCATATCACTAGTTGCATGACCATTTCCCTTTGAGTAATTACATCCAACTAAAATCAACACATAATAAAATGAATTACACTCTTTTCTTTTATAGGGTGCACCAACAAGATTAGTTTTTAGGGTCTTGGAATAGTTCATTGTGATTAAATTCTCCAGGACCACTAAACAACAACATGTATGTGTCTATCCAGGTGAGAGTGTGAAATTCCTTGCTATAATTAGTGTTTCTCAGGATCCTCCTCTCAAAAGGGAGTTAAGCACGAGGTAGTGTGAGCGGTTATGATTGGGATGACCCCTGGTTGTAACTGAGTAGCACCAGAGATATTTCCAGGATTGTATTCATATCTGGGGGCTCTTTCGAGAGTTTCGAGCTTTGCTACCCTGCCCATACGGTCAATCCCACTTGTGACTGTCCGCCTGAGCATTGATTATATTGATGTGACCTTAGTTGCCTTAACTAGGTTATCAAGGGAATACTTTGCAAAGGTTATTCTGCAGGTGTCTCACCTAGGTAGAGGTCGGACAGCATAGTTGATTTATGCATTGAAGTTGAGGGCCACTATAATTGGTTACATACCTCCACTTGTAGTGTATGGGAGTTTTGAGCCTCTCATAGGTGAGACATATCTGCTACATTCGGGAGCTCACATATCCTCCCCTTGGTTTGCTTGTATTTAGCTGTAGATTTTCTTAGGAGTGCGCTCTTTGTGCTCTAGTTGGCCTTTGGGATCATGGTTACTTGAGTATATTTATGCTTTCTTGAGTTTGGGTCCTTTTATCTTCAGCATGCCTGGTATCCTATCACCCGTCCTTGGTCCTATTATTGACCCTGGTGTCAGACTTGGGGACATCACAGTCCCTTACCCTGCTTATAGATTTGGGAGTGGTCACATTCTACGCTCTACTCCATTTGTGGAGGATGTTGACTCCCTTCTCTCAGTATTTACACCAGTGGTCACCCTTACAGGGGTGGTAGTGGATGCGTGAACGTTGGGTCTACACCTTACTTTCCTTTTAATATCCTATCATTCACCGCATTGTTTCCTTTGGGTGCAGTTGTCATGATCATTCCTCCCTATATCATATAGTCTGGTGTCTTTATTGACTATTTTGGGTTGTTTTGGACTAATATGGCTGTCATGTAGGGTCCAGTTTTTGTACACTCTCTCTGAGGTTTCCACCCATTCGTGCCTATCACAGGTATCATGTCTAAACTGGCATATAGGTTAGGATTTCATATCTGCTTGCATTTCGCATGACCTTATGACTGTTTCATTTTAACCTTAGGTATGAACCCATTCTATGGTATCGCGGAACCTTCATGCTGTTGTTAGAAGTGATATTATGTGAATGGTAGAGCTTTCCTATACATGGGTGTCCTAGTTAGATCCCTTTTGCGTTTGGTACCCATGCTGTGAGTCCTCTCTTAGTTTTGGGAGTCTCTTTTAGTCCCGCCATGTCCTTGAGCAAGAGCCTCATACTCCTCTTGAACTTTATGCAGGCCATTTCCCCGAGACTCCCTTATGTCAAGTTGTAATTGCATTATCATGAGCTTTTCCTGCCTTATTGAGCCTTATGTTGGCTTCCCTGACATTGAGTTTCAGCCATATAGCTCGAGCTTGTCTCATGTCTAACCATGCAGAGCCATTTTATATATCCTTTGCAGCTTGATTCCCTATTTTTTACCGGGAGGGGATTTTCCCCCGAGTGTCGCTATCCTACACATGTATCCTTGCATTGAGCATAGGTATTTTTCACTGCTTGGAACTAGTTTGTTTTCCCATATGACACTCATCTCCTCCTAGTCTACAACTATAAAGCAGTTTTATTCTTTTTCAAGCTTTTTAAATATTTGAAAAAGTCCAAAAAAATAAAAAAACCAAAAAGCCGGACAAGGAAATATGTTATCTTTTGGCAGCTGTCAAGTCATGTCGCCTTTGAACAGAGCACTATATATCACATCCGTTGGTTGGGTTTATAGTTTGACTGTAGGAGCTATACTCATTTTATCTGAGTTTATCTCCACCGACTGGTTAAGCTTCCAGTCCCCATGGATCCTCTGCCAATGCCTCATGTGTCATAGAGATGTCCCAGTTTTATATATCAAGTCTATGCTACCTTTCTTCAATCACCATTCACCATTATGCTCTTGTTCGAAGGAAGTTGAAACCTGAGTCAGCCATTCCTCAGTTATCTTGAATTTGCATGTCGGCCATTCCCGGTACAGTTATTGGTTTGTGCACCTTATGATCAAATCCTTCCACATTATACAGCTTTGCTGAGTACCTCATGATGGATGATGGGGGATGCCTAATGCCCTCCTTCCAACGGATTTCATCCAATCAACTTCAGATCATTTATTCTAGGATTGGAATCTAGAGTCATGTTTGAGTGCCTTGAGACTTGCAGTCATCAATGACAGGTTCTCTCACCATCAACAATTTTTGGGAATACATCAATGTCCCCTGATCGATGGATCCTCTCAAGTGTTCGACCTCAACAAATTTATTCACACTTGTTAGTTTTCACCCTAGTACCTTGATTCCCATTTTCATTATCAGTGGGTGATCTCGCATCTGTTAACGGTATACATCAATGACCGGTAATCAGACGATGGACTACTATGTTCAACCTTGACACCTCTATTCACATATTAGGACATGTACTCGTAGCGGTTTGTGTAGAAGACTTTCTGGAATGGTGGCATCTCTTATATGCTACCTCCTTGATTGTGCTAGTGTTCATGAGATTTCAGCTCTCATGACTTGATTCCAGTATATGTCAGACATTTCCAGCTATTATGGATATCTTGATCCATTGTATATCTTAAGCCATTATGGATATCATGATCCTTTGTATATCTTCATCATGGATATTCCGATCTATGTATATTGTACATGGCAATGACCACTTATGTGATATCTTGTATCATGCCTACTCATGGCCATTGTACTCTTATGTATCTGGGAATTCTATATGTATTTGTAGTTATGTATAGAGTTGTATCATTGTACTATGCTGATTGGGTGGTTGGTCTTCCATTTGAGATCCTTCATCACTCCACTTCTGGGATGGACTTATAATGTATTTTGGCCATCATATGACCCCTCTGACCTCACACATTAGGGGGCATCTATTATATTTGATTTTACCACTCCAGGTGAATCACACTTATATGGCCTTCCCCTGTCCCTCTACAGAATCCTTAGACCCCTTGGACCATTTTTTGTCCTTTGATGTTTCCTTAACCATCCCCATAAACATGTGAAAATTAATACACGTGACTTTTAAACCCCTAATTGCATATATACACGGGTTTGACCCCTAAAACCGCATACATCGGGATGTGTACATAATCCAAATCCTTTTGGAGTTTTCCTTGACATGGATCCGACTCACTTGACTCCTAGCCTTCCCTATTCCTTGATATCGCTCGGAATTGACCTTTCATTACCCCTTTGAAAAGCTATATAAGGAACTCTTTGATACATTTAAGGCATATGAGAGAATTGAGAGCAAAGAAACTATAGTCCATTGTTGTCGAAACTTGTGCTTGAGTCTGCATCCCTTTGTCCCTTGGAGCACTTTTGTGTTCTTCCAAGCTTGCCTTTTGCTTGTGAGCTTGCTATCGAGAGATGGAGGATTGAGGTGGTGGAGGCCCAAGTGGGGGATTCAGTTTCTCTGATTCGCAGACATGCCGACAGAGGTTGTATCCATTGTAATCTCTGATTTTATATTAATAGAAATATATTTTCCTGTCCAATAATGTATGTTTGAATGAATATTTAATCCATGGGTTATTTCAAATGCTTATACATTGTTGATTATATATTCTAGAATAGATCTAACACCAATATATATAGTATGCTTGTCTTGTTTACTTGTTGTTGAGGAAGTAATCTATTAATTCAAGCTGAAGTTGGAAAGCTTAATGGGGATCTACTTCAACCATCCGGAATAAGGTATGAGGTCTGATCCTTTATTGTTAGAGATTTAATTTCTATTGCATATTGGAAAGGATTGATTTCTGGAGTCAAGCCTTCTATTGTGGTACCCCAAGGCATAGGAATTTCTCTCCGTAACAATCCTAGCTCTGTCTGTATGTTGGATATGATTATATAGTTGTTTTAAAGGCAGCTGTAATGGCTTCTCCCGAGCCTTTCTCATATAGAACATCATGTGTGTTGATTTTATATTATAGTTCTTATGTGTATAGGTTTATGGTAATTTTTTTAAAGGATTCGATACTTGTTCCATTATTTCAACATCGTTAATTTGTTTAACATGTTTATCGCTCCTAGCTAGGGCTCTATGCGATTCAATATTGGGTCGATCCTTGCCTAGGAATGATGCTTATTAAGTTGTGGATATTGATTTGGAAATGTTTAACATTCTTATTTGTGTCAGCAATGATAAGTCGGAGCTTATGGGACTAGACCTCAGGTCGTGATGGTTAGTGGCCTCGATTATGGTTTATAACTTAGTTAATTGAATGTATAATTCATTTTGTTTATTCTTTCAATAAATGTTTAACGCTCTTAGTTGGAGCATATGAGATTTGATCTAGGACGTTTTGATATTCACTTTATGATTATGTTTGTATTATAATATAATTCAATGCATGCATAGCTAGTTTTAGGTTTGGAAGGTGTTGTGGAAGCCTGCTAATCCTTAACATTATTCGATGTTGGGAAGGAGTATAATGCTTAAGTTATAAGCTTGAATTTAAAAGTGTAACCATTATTCCTCTTGAATTCATCAATAGGCTCTCGGCCTTTACATGAGAAATTATGGTAAATACGGTTGTTAACTTAATTTGTTATTGTTTATACGTAGATGAGTTTTATGTATTATATGGTTGAGTTTGCTAGCAAATGTAATATGCCAGCTCTGCGTTAGGTTATGTGTTTGAGTTTATTTAAAGGGATTTGATCCATGGTTTAATGTTTATGGATATGTATTCAATTTGTATATTATTTGTTTTATTATTTGAGGAGAGTGTTTTTAATTTTTGGTTTAGTTAGCTACTTCTGTTTAATATCTAGTTTAGTTTTAATAAGGTCATAGACATGTACAAGTTATTTTAAAATGTACCTAAGGGTTTTAGTTTTAGTAAATTCTGACAAAGGTCTAGTTATTCCTTTTATTTAGAAACTAGGGTTTAGATATAGACTAAAACTTTGACATCATCTTCTCAAACTAGTTAAATATAATTCTAAAAGAAATTTAACTCTAGAATCCATCTAAGAATTTTTAAGGATGAAATTCAAATTAAATAAATGAAACAAACTGAAGCACATGTTCAAACTTGAAAGTAAGATTTTAGTTCTTTAATCTAGATCATAATAACTATAAGTACAACTTGTAAATAAGATTAATATAACTTGAAAATGTAGAGACCTCATAGCTGCAACTATTTAGCTTATCAATGGCTAAGAACCCCGCATACTTAAACACACATAATTAATAAAACCCTAGCTACTTATGACCTTAGATATGATAACCGGATAACCTTGGAACCACCATGTTCCTCCCAGCCATGACCTTGAACCGTTCTTGGTTCTAATTCAGAACCCCTTGAGCTAGCTCCAACAACAAGTGATCTAAAAATCCTAAAGGTGAGGCCACTCTTATTTGGAATATCACTCTTTGTATAAGAATGCTTGCTTTTGGAAAATTCTCTCCAAAACTATTTTGGAATAATGAACAGATCCCCCAAGCCTTCTCTTGGATTGGGTCTTTATAGAAAATATTTTAGGAAATGGTAGTTGTTTTAAACTTAACTTAGATCAATAATTCATTGTTTTCTTGAAAATAATATTTAATTGATTTATATGAATTTAATAGTTATTTTATTAAGCTTAGGAACTTTTTACAAGTTCCTAATTGACCTTTAGAATAGAATATTTATTTAATCATTTTAGTTAATAATAAATACATAGACTCTTTATTTATTATTTTAGTTATATTTATTTTCTTATATATATATATATATTCCATTGGGCATAGCTCAGGTGGTTGAAATATTTGGTTGTTGCACTCTCCACCCAGGTTCGAATCTCACCGGGGAAATTTACTCCTTGGGAGCCCTTGTATGTAATGAAATATTAGTTTGGTGAGTCCGAAGTCGTTTATCATGACTAATGATTCCCAATTTCATGTATACCTGCCTAGCGAGTATAAGATTTTTTCCCAAGTGGACGTAGCAATGGTATAAAATTCAAATTCCATGGTGAACCACTTTAAAAATAAGAAATAAAAAATAAAATTNTAGCTTACACTATTTATTTTATCAAGGCCTCCAGTAGGGTTGATCAACTAAGTTAGGAAGCTCTAGATCCTCCTTGCATGTTGGATTACCTCATGTATCATGGTAGTTCTTCCAGTCCGTGATGAGAAGTATATATGAAATTTCATTTAATCAACTAAAAATATGTATGATAAGGGTCGGTGCTATTTAGATTCGTTCTCACTCAACACTCTTAATTTCAATAACTCCTAGATCTATTTAGAGCCCAAGCTCAACACTAAAAAAATTGGGAGTTACACTTAGTGCAATTCCAAAGCCTCTTGCTCAACAGGAATGCTAGGATGTACTTGTATAGTACACCTAGGGATACAATGGCCAAGGATATGATGTTCCTGATCTTATGCTCAACATCAATTTGGAATGCTCCAGGGCTTATACCCAACACTTCCAATACTATAACTCATGTGCTCCAAAGCTTATGATCAACACAAAATCTCATAAATCATGTGCTCTAGAGCTTATGCTCAACACAAAATTTCATAACTCATGTGCTTAAGGGTTTACGCTCAACACATTATATATATCAATGATGCACTCAATTTTCTGTACATTTCATCACAATAATAATCTCAGTATATGTATTAAGGATAATCACATAATAATACATCCATTACATTTTACCACAACAATAATCCTTGTCCATCATGGTCCACACCCAACATATACAATCATATGCAAGATAATAAAACATATGTATTTCCTTACACCCAATATATCCGACTAATCAACATAACCCATGTGCAATGGGGCATATGACCAATATAAAAACATAAAACATCAAAGTAAATCATATGCAATAGGTCTCATGCCCTTTATATTTAAGATAAAAGCTCGATATATTACATCCCTCCCCGCTTAGAACAACACCGTCTTGGTTTTCTAGGAACTAGAAATGAAGTCATGAAATAAGGCGAGGTAAGCCTCTCTCATGGTGGCTTCATTCTCCCAAGTGGCCTCATTGGATCCAAAGTGATTCCATTGAATTTTCAGCAAGACTATGGTTCACTTCCTAAGCTATACGTCTCTTTTGCCCATAATACAAAGGGGTTCAGGTATAAATTACCCTTCAGGTTCTACCTGTAACAAGAACAAATCAATAATATGTTTAGTATCATATAGATATTTCTTCAATAAGGATGCGTGAAAAACATTATGAACCTTTATATGAGCAGGTAAAGCTAATTCATATGCCATTGGGCCTCTCTTAGCCAGTATCTTAAACGGTCCACAATCTTAGTGCCAACTTTTTGCATCTTCCCAAGCTCAATGAGATTCTCTTTTCTTTTACTTTTAAGTAAACATGTTCACCGATCAAGTAATATTTATCTTTTCTTTTCTTATCTGCATACCGTTTTTGGCGGTATTGCACTTCCTTGAGATTCTCTTGTACTTTGATGACTAATCGTTCTAGGTCCTTTAGTAAGTCTAGCCCTAACATGAGCCGGTATACGGGGCTATCCCAACTCACTAGTTTTCTACACTTCCAGCCATAGAGTACCTTGAAGGGACTCATCTTGGCGGAGGTCTGGTATCTATTGTTATATGAAAACTATGCATGGTGCAGATAATCCTCCCACTTTGTTAGATTATTCATAACATGCATTTGTTACACCGAATCTCATCATGTTGAGCCATGTGTTAACCCTATGCATATTCCCTAAAGTCCTCTCTGCTAAAATAGGTTGATTTGAGGTTATTCCTACCCTTTTTTACCTCTCTAGATAGGCCAAGGCTCTTTCCCTTCATGCTAGGTGCATCGATGGTACTTTTTCCCTTGATTCTAGGTGCACTAGTGCTAATTCTCTATCTCCTATTGTTAGGTGCATCGACAGTGCTCTTTCCCTTCATGGAAGGTGCATCGGTGGCGTTTTGAGGAAAAAACACAAAGATTCAAGACCCTTCTCGAAGGAGGATGAGGTGGAGGTCTATCCCTATCATCTTGGTGATATGGAATTCAGTTCCTAACCTATGGGGAATATCCCTTAGATCCCTCCTCCTAATCCTCAACCTACTCTATCCCTTTAGATTTATAAATTAAACCCTCTCTCCATGGTGAAAAGAGGAAGGACTATGGTACTATTATGCTGGTGAAATTTCTAGGTGATCCCCATCATCCTTTCAGAGGATTATTAGCTTGCTTTGCCTTGGATTGTTGGATGGAAAGTTGCAGTGTTAAGGATAGGTTGAGACATTCCTCTTTTGTATAATTATATGTATCTCCTTGGTTACATTAATACAAATATCTTTGCATAAACATTGTTTTGTTGATAATGTTTATAGCTTTCTTCCTTAACTATTATCTTAGATCAATTCATGTTTAGATATGCATGTACAGTTTGCTTATTTCCACTTGCTCTACAGTTTTTGTAGCTGGATATTTGAAGGCTCTGGAGCTTGTATCAACAAAGAGAGAAGAGGATTTCCATATTGCAGGTAAGCGGTCTATATGTTAACTTGCAATTATATTTGATCTAGGAAAGTTGGTTGTATTCTGTATTTTATTTGTTCCAGATCCACTTGGACTAGGGAGATCTGGCTTGAGTCCACTTGAGTATATTTATCCGATAAAAAAATTCTAAGCATATCTTCCAAAATATGATTTAGCCGTTATGTCTTCTCATCTGTCTACAGGTGGTAGGAAGTACTAAAATTTAACTGCATCTCTAAACCGAAGAATAAAGATCTCCAGAAGTTACTGGTAAAATTTGTGTATCGATTCGAGATGATTTCCTTGGGTAATAGGTATCACATGAAATCTAAATATATCCTTTAAGAATATGTCAGCAACGTGAAATTCCTTGTAAGTTGACTTAACTGGGATAAAGTGTGGTTCTTTAGATAACTTGTCAACCACTACAAAGATGGAATCATTCTGCTTCTTTCTCTTTGGTAGAACCTTAATCAAATACATACTGATAACCTCCCACTTCCATTTTGGAATGGGTAACAGTTGTAGTAATCCTGGAGTATGTTGGTGCTCAACTTTGACTAGCTAACATTCTTGACATTTTGCGATGAATAATGCTATGTCGACGTTTAACTTAGTCCATAAAAAGTGTTTCTTTATTGCTGATGTCATCTTTTGATATCCTAGATGCTCTGAGTAGGGATTCCAATGGAACTTCATTAGGATGTTGGACTTGATGTATCCTCCTTCCGAAACATACAATATCTCTTTGGACCACACTAGTGTGGTCTCGTCCACCTTATACTCTTTTCATCGATGAAACAACTTGTCCTCTTGAATATTTTTGAGGATTTCAACATAGAAATGGTCAACTCCATTTTTCATTCTTATCCTATCATGCAAATATGAATCGGTTTGGCTAAAATTTAACTCATATAACATATGAGCTCGTCGAATTAAAGGATCGACGATTTTATTCTCCTTTCCCTTATATGCTTTAATTCGAAGTGGTACTCACTAAGGAAGTCCAACCATCTAGCCTACCTGGAATTTAGATATGGCTGTTCAAAAAAATAATTCAGACTCATGTTGTCTATCTTCAGAAGAAACTTCTTCCCCATGAGGTAGTCTCTCGACATCTTCAAGGCATGGATAATGGCTTCTAGATCAAGATCATGGTTGGAATAATTTTGTTCGTGTTCCTTTAATTTCCGTGACACATAATAGATCACGTAATCATTCTGCATGAGGACTCCTCTAATTCGTTCCTTGATCGCATTTGTGCAAACAATTAAATCCCCATTGGGATCCACAATTCCTAATATTAGTGCAGTAGTCAAAAGTTGTTTAAGATTATGAAAACTTTCCTCGCACTTGGTTTTCCACACAAACTTGTTTTCCTTCTTTTGTAA
Source organism: Pseudotsuga menziesii (assembly GCA_001517045.1). NCBI lineage: Eukaryota > Viridiplantae > Streptophyta > Pinopsida > Pinales > Pinaceae > Pseudotsuga > Pseudotsuga menziesii. The sequence goes on from LPNX010854886.1 coordinate 353,325, forward strand.
GGAGGTCATGGGACAAGAAATCCTTGAAAATTTCTCAATGAACTTTCAATAGTAAGCTGCTAATACCAAAAATTACCTAATATATGTGACACGGGTAGGATTAGGACAATATTCTTTGTCTTTAAAATTTTCTTGGTCGATGGCTATCCCCTTCTCGAAAATGATGTGACCTAGGTATTCTATCTGTGGTTTGTAAAAATCACATTTTGAAAACTTAGCGTAAAGTTGGTGTTCTCGTAACACCCATAGTACTATGCGGAGATGCTCCTCATGTTCTTCTTTACTCTTTGAGTAAACTAGTATGTCACCTATAAAGACCAACACAAAATTATCTAGGTATTTATTGAAGATATTTTTCATCATGCACATAAAATTTGTCGGTGCATTGGTTAGCCCAAAAGGAATTACTACAAACTCGTAATCGCTATATCGAGTTTGAAAGGTCATTTTATGTATATCTTCATTGTGGATTCGTACCTGATTGTATCTGGACCGCGGTTCAATATTTGAAAATATCTTTTCTCCTCTGACTTGATCTAATAGGTCATATATCCTAGGGAGTGGGTAACGGTTCTTGATGGTCATCTTATTAAGTTGGCGGTAATCAATGCACATTCGCATTCTACTATCCTTCTTATTCATGAAAATTACAGGTTCTCCCCAAGGGGACATACTAGCTAGATCGGATATAAACCTTCTCAATCAAATCCTGTAACTGTAACTTGAGCTCTACCAATTCTGGTTCACTCATTTGGTATGGAGATTTCGAAGCCGGTACTGACCCTAGGGTCAGTTCTATAGAAAAATCTAAGTCCCGTTTTGGTGGTATTCCCAGTATTTCGTCAAGAAATACATACTTAAATTCCACAAGAACCAGAAATTCCTTGATTTGTTGTTCTCTCTTAGCTTCTACATCATCAATGTTTACTGCAAAAATATTGTAGTCCTTCCTAAGATACTTCTTCACTTGTAAGGTGGATATCTGTCTGACGAAAACTTTCTTGGGTATTCCTTGAATCTTTGTTTGATTCCCTTGTCTATCCGTGCACAAGATTGAATTCTTTAGAAAATCTAGCATGACATGGTGATGTTTCAACCAATCCATGTCGATAAGTACGTTGTACGATCCTTAGGGTAAGATATTTAGATCTATCTTAGTGGGAAACCCATTAAATTTTACTTCACAGTCTCTCACTAGTTCTAAAACCTTTCATTTTGTACCAGTGGATAATTGTACCAGCCATGGTTTCCCATGTTTTACTTTGTTTAGTTTACATATTTCAACAATCTTGGGTGATACATAGCTTCAGCAAGCATCGGTACCAATCAAAATCTAAATAGAAGTGTCTGAAACCTTACCTTCTATTTCGACCATAGTGTCTTGATGGTTTTCTTGTTGTCCATCAAGTGCTACATAGATCCTCGGTGTGCTAGCCATGTACTCTACCATTTGGTATTCCTATATATTGTGTAAGACTCCATTAGCTTTGTTTGGACAATCTCTGTAATAATGGTGTCCTTGGCATTTCCAACATTTAACTTGCAGCGGGGAAGCCTTGGCTCCTCCATTTGTTTCTGGTCTATTGGTATTTGGTGCAGGCACATTTGGCTTTGCACCTGTCATGTTGAAGTTTCTGTTAGCCAGAAAAATATTTTTTTGTTTTCTGTAAAGTGATGGTTTAAAGCCAGGTTTTCTGTTGTTTGAGAAGTCCCTAGACCTATCTCGACTTCTGTTTATGTTTTCCTGCCTTAGTTGTCCATGCTCATAGCAAATCCTATTTTTGTGTAGGGCACTGTCCAGCATTTTGGGCATGTAAAACTCAATTCTCTCTTGAAAATTAGGAGGAAGACACCCCAAAAACTGTTGTATTTTCACCTTTTCGTCCTTTATGTAATGCACACAATGTAACAGATCCAAGAATATGTTGATAAAGGCCTCCATGGTCATGGAAACCATCCTTAACTCATGAAATTCTTTCACTTTTATATCAAAGAATCTCTCAGACATGTATTTCTCGTAAAATATTATGTGAAAATTACTCGATCTGATTTTTTTTACTTCATCATTTTTGGTATGCTTTAGGTCACTCCACCATCTAGTTTTTTTTCCATTTAAATTATAAATGGTCACTCGGTATTTCATATCACTAGAGTATTTGTGTAATCGAAACTATATTCTCATACCTAGGAGCCATTCTTAAGCCTTCTCCCCGGTATTCATCTCTCCTTCATAGGTTGTGGATTTTATATTTCAAAATTATCCTTGGAGGTTGTCATCATTTTTATTCCTGTTTCTGCAAGGAGAAAGTGAATTATCACTGGAAATACTGTAATAATCTCTTTCTAAAAGCTCAGGTGTGTGCTCTTCTCTTCCCTTTTCCTTTGGTTTGCTGGTCCTTTTTTGATGATAACCTTCCTTAGATTTATTGGTTGAATGGGTAGGATGTCCATGAGGGTTTACTCCCATCATGTTCTGAAGTAAAGATTCATTGATTTCTTTCTACTCTTTTTTGTCATTCATGTTATCATATTCGAAGCTTTGTAAGTCTTCTTGCAGACTCTGTATGGTTTTCATTAGATCGAAATTTAATTCCACCACCAGTTCTTCTTCCCATGTTGGGGAATTCAGATTCCCTTGCCGGTTGTTGTCCTCTTCTGTATTCATGATCTCGACTGGTCCTTTATCCCGCAATTAAAACAATTAGTAACAAATAATTTTCTGTTAGTTCACAAAATTTCAAATATAGTTTTGAAATGTTTATTTCTACAAAGAATGTTTAGTAGCACCCATTAGGTCTCTTAATGTTTCAATATGGGCTCTAATACCACTTGTAATGTCCCTAAAATCCATAAATAAATAAATAAAAATTGTAGGCTATAATACTCCTAAGATCTTAAGGACATCTTCTTTTTACTGCTGAATTAAAACTTGATAAAGATTAAGCCTAAGTTCTGTTGTTGTTTTCGTTGTGTATGATGTCTGTATGATGATGATGTTTACATGTCATTATTCTATATTATGATGTGCTTGTAGTTAGGTACATGTTTATCTAGTTTACCAATACTACTGATGTAATTTTGTTCATGTTTTATTTTATGTTACATTATCTAGTTCTTATTTGTTTACAACGAAGAGTCTGACTTACCTATGTATGTCAAGGGGAGGAGTGGCTGAAATTTTCCCTAATGACTCACTTGGAAAGGTAAGGGATCCTATGATATTGGGCTTACTTAGTTCTTTGAGAACTAACACATGGTGTACCTATCTTACTGCAGGTGACTCACCTATAAACCTATGCTCATAAACATGACAAAAAGAATCCTAGCACCTACAGCTAGATATTCCTAAGCGCCAAGGTTTTGTCAAAGAAATAGTAAATCCTATGCTAAACAATTTGAGCTCACTACTACAAAGGTTTATACCTAAATGTAAAATGTATGTTTTTACACTATGGAGTAGAGGGTTTAAGTTTTAATGTTGGCTGTATTCTTTTAAACTATATCGTGGAGGGTTTATACTATAGCAGTGCATGTGGAAATCGAAACTATGGAATGGGGTTTTTGATTTGAAATTAAGTGGAGGCCAGGATGGCACCTTTAATGAGCCATGTGATGGGAAGGATCAAGGATTAAATCTTACACTATGGTTTTTCTCCTATCATTTGTTTGGTATTTCATTCAGTGTAGATGGAGTTTTATGCTCCAGTGTTGGAGTTGCGTATACATTCGTTCGATTATAGTAATTGCATGAAACTCTTACATGTATGCAAAGAATTCCACTGTGTTTTTTCTTGTTTACATTCTCGTTGTGTTTTGATACGTATTGCATACTCCTCATATGTCTCTGGTTTGTTTTTGTGTAGGTTTGGGGATGGCTAGAGTGCTCTGCAATGTTTTAGCAAGGAATTGGGTTGACTTGCACAAATACAGGTAAGCCCATGTCAAAGGGGCCTTTACCCATTTGCTTGGTCTTTTACATGGTTGTAGTGTTTCTATGTTGCAAGGTTGTAAACAACCAAACTGTTTGGTTTCTCCTAGATCTGGGGAAATGATTATAGTAATGTTCTAGTTTTAATAACTTGTAGGTTTGGGTTTGGGGATTCTCAGCCCATTCGGGCATTTTTTTCGAAGTTGTGACCCTGTAAAATTTTATGGATCTGTAAAGTATATTGTTTAATTAAATCGACTTCGTGTTTTGATATGCTATGATCTCTGTGATTTTCAATGGACAAATTTAAAGTTTATCAGTGTCATTGCTCTTCAATGGCACTACAATACCACCCATTCGATATTTTATGTTGATTATGGAATGTATTTTGGGTGTTAAAACCCTGTGATTTATTTAATTGATTCAAGGGTTTAAATGGATGTTTCTTTATCAATTGATTGATTTTTTTTTAGTTTAAATAATTTGCCTCCGTTAAATGATGAAAAAGGAAAATCCCTTGCTTTGTAGTGGTTTTTGGTTTTCATGGGAGAATTCCTTGTCTGCATTTTTAACGAATTAGTGTTGTAGGTTGCCAAGGGAAATCCTAGCCTTGTATGTATGTTGGATATGATGATTTGGTTGTATTAAAGGAAACTATAATGGCTTCGACTGAGCCTTGCTCATATAGTGCGGCTTAGGTGTTGATTTTATATTGTAGTTCTTATTTGTACATGTTTATGGTATTTTTTTAAAGTATTCGATAATTGATTGTATTATTTAATGGTCGTTTATTTGTTTAACATGTTTATCGCTCCCAACTGGGCTCTGTGTGATTCAATATTGGGTTGATAGTTGGATGGGTATGATGTTTATTAAGTTGTAGATATAGATTTGGAACTGCTTAACATTATTATTTGTGCTAGCAAATATAATCCAGAGCTTACGGGACTTGACCTTAGGTCGTGTTGATTAGTGTCCTGGATTATCATTTATCATTTAGTTAATGGAGTGTATAGTTCATTTTGTTTATTCTTTCAATAAATGTTTAACGCTCTTAGATGGAGCACTGTGAGATTTGATCTGGGAAGTTTTGATATTTTATTTATGGTTAAAGTTTGTAGGATAATATAATTCATCATATGCGTAGATAGTTTTAGGATCAGAAAATGTTGTGGCAACTGCCAATCCTTAACATGATTCAATGCTGGGAAGAAGTATATTGTTTAATTTATAAGTTTGACTTTAAAAGTGTAACAATTACTCCTATTGAATTCGCGGATAGGCTCTTTGCCTTCACATGAGAAATTATGGTAAATATGGTTGTTAACTTAATTTGTTATTTTTATATGTAGACTGGTTTTATGTATTATATGGTTGAGTTTGTTGGAAAATGTAATATGCCAATTCTGCGTTAGCTTAGGTGTTTGAGTTTATTTAAAGGGATTCAATCCCTAGATTAATGTTTATGGATATGTATTCAATTTGTATATTATTTTTTTATTGTTTGAGCAGAGTTTATTAAATTTTTGGTTTAGTTAGCTACTTTTGTTTAATATCTAGTTTACTTTTAATAAGGTCATAGACATGTACAAGTTCTTGTAAAATATACCTAATGGTTTTAGTTTCAGTAAATTCTTACAGAGGTCTGGTTATTCCTTTTATCTAAAAACTAGGGTTTCGATCTACACTAAAACTTTGACATCATCTTCTGTAACTAGTTAAATATAATTCTAAAAGAAATTTAACCCTAGAATCCATCTAAGAATTTTTATGGTTGAATTTCAAATTAAACAAATGAAACAACCTGAAGCATGGGTTCAAACTTGAATGTAAGATTCCATTCCTTTAATCCAAGGAATAATAACTATAAGTACAACTTGTAAATAAAATTAATATAAGTTGAAAATGTAGAGATCACATACCTACAGCTATTCATCTTGTTAATGGCTAAGAACCATGCAGACTTAAACACATAGAATTAATAAAACCCTAGATAGTTTTGACCTTAGATTTGATAACCAGATAACCTTGGAACTACCATGTTCCTCCCAGCCATGACCCGAAATCGTTCCTGGTTCTAATCCAAATCCCCTCGAGTTGGTTCCAACATGCAAGTCATCTAGAACTCATAAAGGTGAGGTTGCCCTTATTTGGAATATCAGGCTTTGTATAAGAATGCTTGCTTTTGGAAAATGGTCTCCAAAACTATTTTGGAATAATGAACAGATCCCCCAAGCCTTCTCTTGGCTTGGGTCTTTATAGAAAACCTTTTAGGAAAGGGCATTTGTTTAAAACTTCAATTAGATCAAAAATTCATTATTTTCTTGAAAATAATCTTTAATTGATTTATATGGATTTAATAGTTTTTTTTTTAGCTT
>LPNX010854886.1:364350-480394 GCA_001517045.1 Pseudotsuga menziesii
TTATGTTGTCAATTTTTTATGTGTTTCTTATTCATTTCTAGACACTTTTTCTTAAGAAATTTTTGCACTGCTCTACAACCCAATATGAGGGAGGTATTGAAACATGTAACATTATGTAAAAATAAAAAAAATAAAAAAATTAAATGTTGTCAGCTCAATAATTTAAAATTAAAAAATAAAATAAAAATAAGAATTATATAAGAAAAGATATTACAACCCAAAAGATAATAATAATAATAATAATAATAATAATCTATTAGGATACCCCTTGTTTGTGGGACAAGGGACCCCCTCTGCATAATGATTTAACTGCTAAAGTCTACAGAGGTGTACATACACTACCCCTTTGGATTTGAACCTCTCACCTCCTAAGAAAAAACATATGCTCTTAACCATTAAGTCCACTTATAATATATAAATATGTTAATTTATATATTATATTATAATTAACTAATATATACTATATGCTAATTAACTAAAGTCCTATAATATTACAGGAAATATGTAAAAATAAAAAAAATATATAAATATTATGAACTCAATAAATAAAATAAAATAAAATTAAAAAAAAATACTCTTTAAATAAAGTGTCGTTTGGATTTTTAACCATTTCAGTTGCTGCGATTAAGGTAAATAAACGTGCAAAGTCTATTGTATTATAATGCTTTTTTTATAGTTTATTGCATTGTTTGTAAATTATCTAGTTACAAAATGTTTTCATGTTTTATCTATAATTTAAATGGATTTGTAAGTCTAATGTTTTCTCTCATTTTTATCATTTTAATGTGTTACAATTATATATATGTATACATATTAAATGTTATGGTTAATTTTCTATATATAAGTATTTAAAAGATCTTTAAATAATTACAAAAAATATTATAGTTAATTTTATTTCTAACTTTTGAGTTTTATGTAATAAGCATGTATGCATAATTAACTTTATCCTGAGAAAGGTAATAAGCATGCAATGAAAATATCCATCATATTTTCAGCGGTTGCAAAATAATATGTTTACTTGAACAATCGACATTTTCAGCGGTTGCAAAATAATATGTTTACTGGAACAAGTCGATTGCAACAGAATGTGGAGTTACCATTCTAAAACAGTCATTTCAACAAGGCCAATGCAATGCAATATTTTAGTTTAGATGTTGAAATCCAACGCGTCTTGATTTACACATCTAATATGTATCACATTTTCATTTTCTTGAATTAAATATGTTTTTTTAATTATATCTAAATTTTTAATTACATTATTTAAAATTTTACTTTTAAAATATTGTAATTAAACATTTAGATTTAATTAAAGAACATTATATTTAATCTTAAAGATATTCATATATTAAAATAATAAATTTTCAAAGTAGTTACGTGCATCCATTGAGAGTTAGTATTTAATATGTATACTATAATGATAACTAATTTATATATATATTGTATACTTTTTTCACCATGTCACAAAGTGAGTTTTGAACCTTGGTGGAGTGTATAACAATATTTTTTTCTACCACTTAATCTAACTTCAATTATTGTTGGATTTTGTAAATTTAAAGTTTAATATAATATATATGTTGTAAAATTGTCTAGTTTAACTAGAGCAAATGGTCAATATGGGTTTCCTTCTACAAGATGGCTTGAGATCAAAACCCGCTGCTCCTCGAAGACTACATTTATATCGAACCATGCCAAGGGTTGGTGCGCGATTCTCGGGTGATTTTGAAGGCTTAGATGTCCTTGGATTGTGGTTTCTCAGACCAAAGGATGGCCCAGCAAGTCAAAGGGCATTGCAACAAACTCTCTCTCTCTCTCTCTCTCTCTCTCTCTCTGTATATATGTGTGTGTGTTGTAAAATTATAATTTAGTTTAATGTATGCATTGTCAAATTGTAGAATAAGTTTAGACAATAAAGTAATGTGTTGTTTAGATTGGAATTGTGCATTAATATTGAGTAATTAATAATTCTTAGTATTCTATAATTAACTCTATTGCAATAATTTCGATAATTAGTAAATTGAATTAACTCTCTTGCATTGATTTCAACAAATTACTACATCTAGTTACATGGGATTCATTGATTGCAACAAATTACTACATCCACTTACATTTGATGCAATGATTTTATCAAATTAGTGCATTCAGTTACATGTGGTGCATTGATTTCAACAATTAGTAAATTGAATTAAGACTATTGCATTGATTTTAGCAATTAACTACGATGCATTGATTTCAGTGATTAGTACATAGAACTCATGAATTAATTCCACATTTTCATCTAACATATTGGTTGCATTGATTTCAATGTTTTCAATGAATATGTCTTCTCACGAGGAAAAAAGGGTTGATTTACATGTGGACAGTCAAACATGAAAACGATTTAGGAAACAACAAGAGTACTTAGAAGAAATTATTTTTGAACAACAAGTAGAAAATAAGAAATAAAAAATTGATCAAGAAAGGGTATATCGAAAACAAAAGTCTAAAGAGATGACAGTTGAACAAGAAGAAGAATGGAGAAGATGCAATTCTGAACGAAAAAGAGAATACTAACAAAGAAAATTAGAATAAATGACAGCTAAACAATTAGAAGAATGTAGAAAAATAAATTATGACTGATAAAGAGTGTATTGTGAAAAGAAATGTTCCACTAATACAACCATAGTACAAGGTGCAGGTATTCAAGAAATGCACAGTGAAGATAATTCCTTGATTATAATTATGAATATGAATAATATTATAGAAAGTTTCAGAGCAAATGATTGTTGAAGAATTGGGAGAACAAAGAAGAAAATAGTCTGAGAAGCAAAGATCTTATCGACAAAGAATCATAGAACAAATTACACCTGAAGAACTAGTAAAACATAGAAACAAAATTCCGAACGACAAAGAGCATATTGAAAAAAGAAGTCATAAGAGGTGACACCTCGACTAGGACTACAACAAGAAAGTTAATGTTTTGAGGGACAAAGAACATATCGGTAGAAAAGGTCACATCAAATAACACTTGAAAAAAAGGAAGAACAATGAAGACAAAATTTGAAATATCGAAAAGCATAGCATCATAGAAAACAAAAATCAAATAATGCAACCATGGTATGAGAAAATATTGAAGTAAGAAATATTGAGATACTCCCACCTGAAGAAATTAGTACTATAGATGATGTGCATGCATCATTTACATATTTGAATATTTTACATCAAAAATATCATGATAAAATTGATAAATTAGCTCAGCTTCAAGTGTTCCATGTATGTGAAGAGTCATATGCTTGAATTTATCTCTTAAATTCAAATAATGGCCCAATGTGCATGAGATGTAAAAGAGAGGGAATTCATGACATATTTTTGTCTCAAAACCATATGTATCTAGGATTACAACATCAAGTGCTTGAAGAGCTCACTCAAGTTGAGGAGATGTTAATAGGACGTGCAAGTCCAATTTTGCTTCAATAGGAGGACAATACAAATATATAGGGAATATCATTAGTTTTCCCCAAGATATTAAAGGTGTTTCCATGAAATTACCTTGCCATATTAAAGAGTTTTATTTAATGATTGTTTTGCGAAAAAAATGACGACAGGGAACAAGTTATGACTTCACTGTAAGAATACAAAAAATAATGGATGCATTATTATATAAGATTCAAATTTATTCATATTGTAGTGATGTTCAAGTTGATTACAAGGCCCTTGATGAGTTTCCTAAAAATGTATTGGATGTATGGAATATGATCATCTCTATTTCTTTTTTAGAAATAGATGATGACACATAAATTGCAATGTTGTAAGGGGTACAACGTATTGGAAATATGTTAGATGACTTACAAACCTCCTCATTTGCAGCTAGGATTCTAAATGTACTACAAGATATTTAGATTATTAAATCTTTGTAAAATAACACAAATCCCAAAGAAAATCAAAGAAATGTTGGGTCCCTCTATGTTCTTAACTCGTCTTGTATTGGATGTTCTCCCACCAATGAATATAACACTGAGGGATTATTTGATATGACCTTTCTAACATTGTTTCCTACAGGTGAAGCTAATGGTTACAACCATGAATATAAAATGTCCATCTTCATGAGTATGTCAAACATCTTCTTAGATATCAAGACAATAAATTTGGAATCCACCATCGTTTTAGATACTTCTTACTTAACATTATCATGAGACATCGTGCCCAAGATTCTAGTGCAGTTTTTGTGAAACAAATATAGCATACCTACCTACAAAAATGGAAGATTTATAAGAATATTTACAAAATATTCCATATTCTCAACTACCATAAATTTTAATGATATTTTGAACTGTACTAAGAGGTACATAGTAATATTGGATCAAGTGTGATGTAGAGTTACCTGGCTTGATTTAGCAAATCGAGTGTCCCACGATATTCTTCACACTAAGTGCAGTGGATATGCATTGGCCAAATTTGCATAAATCAATGCCTATTACTAGTCCTAAAGATCCTACTTAGGCAAGGAAATGGAGATGTCAAAATGTGATTGATAATCCTCATATTATATCACATTATATGCACTTAAGACACACAATGTTTCGAGATCAAATTCTTAACGGTTTTCATCATGCTATGGATTATTGGTATCTCTATGAATCATGGCATCATGAATATCTACATGTCCATGGAATTTTATGGTTACAAAATTCTCCTGACATAGATAAGTTGAACTGGGATGATGTTGCAAAGGTTAGATCTACAAAAGAATAATTTGGTAGATGTGTACATGCAATGAAACCACATGATCGACACCATAGAAATATTCAAGTTATATTAAGTGGTGATGATCATTATTGCTTAAAGTTCACACAACAAATATTTCAGTATGATCCTATGACTGATTATGAAAAAATTCTAAATTGTGTAGAGTGTCACATAACATGCAATGAGAAATCATGTCTCCAAAAGAAGAAAGGAAAATTGGTATGTCAATTTAACGCTTTGTGGGATCTATGTGAAAACTCAAAACTATATGTTGATTGAGAATGGAGAAAAGAAGTATCAACCCAAAAGAAATGATGATATATTGAATACACACAATCCTGAAACATTAATGACATGGAGGGATGATATAGATTGGAAATAAGTTTTTTCGAAGAGGGTGGTCATTGATTACATAGAAAAATATTACTAGCATCCTTGCTATCTTGGGATGTTGTTACTATTGATTAAAAAAAAATTGGCTAAGCAAAGGAAAATAAAAGAGTATGGGGGACCATGGATTCCACAAAGTGAGGGGGACTAGGGATATCCCTAGCACCTTATAACTTGTTGTTGGCTTAATTTTGTCCATCCTAATTCATATTTACACATTGGTGGTCCATTAATAATGTTGATCACCCAAACCTTGTATAACATATCATATTTTCAATATTTATGGACTATGGAGTTAATATTGCATATTTTTCATACCTTAGTGGGCTGCTCTTGCCTAGGGCTCCGTCCTTGGGAAGATATTCCCTCACATTTAACTGTTTTTGGTCATTTATGTGCCCTTTTTCCATGTTTTTAGCGGTTGCAAGCTATTTTCTAGCTTCCACTCTTACATTATGAATTGATGAACCTATTTTTGTTCTTCCACTATATTTATGACCCTATTTGATTCATTATCTCACCTATTTCTCTCTCCTTGTTGTTTTGTAACCCCCTTTATGCATTAGTGTGAATCCATGTGCTCTCTGTGGCTCCACTCCTTAATTTTTGCTAACTCCTCCTCATGGTGCTAATTCAGGAAAGGGAATCTTCTCAATAAGCCACCACTCAACTAATTCAAGTTAAGTCTACATGATGAAAGTTAAACCTTATTGCTCTCTAATTTCAATTGATCCATTTGGGTTAGATTTTCCCTTCTTGTGCTATAAATTCATATTCCCTCTCCTTGTTGAAGTTAATATTGAGATTTGGACCATGTGACTTATGTTATTTATCCATGTTGGGAATGTTGGTAGGATTGGGAGTGTATTTAGATTTAGAGTTAGGATAGATTTGTTTTCCCTTTTCTTCCATTTTATCACTTTATTAGTCCAATTTATCACACAGGAAGCCATGAAATGGGAATGGCGAGCTAGGTCGTATCCATAGAAAGTGGAGACAGATAAGAAAGTAGTAGTCAGAAGGATTATGGTTCTCGAAAGAGGTAGTTACAAGAGTTGCTAGAAAATGTATTCCTCTACCTATGGATCCTTGATCTCATCTCAGGGGTGAACCTTTCAAGCAAGGAAGGCTTGATAGTGTCTACGGTTCGAAGAGAAATCGTCCTGTTGTAGCCATTTGCCCATATCTTGAGTTAAGTATTTATCATATGATTTATTTATGTTTTAACATATTATTACGATGATTATGTGCAAAGGTGGATGAATTGAAAAATATATATGCTTGATTATTGTATGTCATAATCTGGTTATAGGAAGAATGGACTCTGTAGGATTTGAATCCAAGATGATATTCATTCTAATCTTATTTCTCTTCTTCAAAAACTATAACTGTGACTCTACAGTACCAGGAGGGGTGCAACCATATGTTATAGTTCACCAATATCACTTCTTTTTTGTGCTTTGGGACTTGTTCCATTGTTTCTAAAACACATTTCCAGTAAAGATTTCTAGATGACCAAGATATCTCTGTTTTGGTCCAGTTGTTTTCTCGGTGCCAGGTTGAGTGCACCAATTGTTAGATTAGAAATGTTATATGAATGGATATGCTATTATTTTCATATATTAGTTTTAATAATGTAATCTAAATTTAATATTGATTGATGGATTGAGGAAGGAATCCATGCAATCTAAAATATATTAGTGAAAAATGCTTGTAGGGGACAACCATTGGGAGGTGATTTTTTGGGTTGTGATTGTAGCCGGTTCCTTTTGTTTTTCCTTGGTTGTGGTGTGGATGTAGGTTAATTCCTACATATGTTTATTGATGTGTGTTTTCTTAGTTTTTATATTCACTAAAATTAAACACCGAACAACACCAAAAACTAATTAAATCTGCAAATAATTAATGACACAATACTTGACAATTATAAACTATTTTCTCAATAATCTCTAAGATGTATAAGGAATTAATGTAGGACCTTAATCACACTATGATAATAAATTCATTATTCAATCAATTAATGCAATTATGAACTTAAATTTAATGTTGATATATTTTATTAAGTGTCGAGATTCTTTAACTAAGTTTGGCAAATTATTTAAATAAGTAATTTAATTAAGTAACACAACCTTAGTATTTTTTATTAAAGTTATAACTTTAATTAATCATCTAATCGTTAGTTGTTCTTAAAATGAATTTTATAACCTCTTTCCTTGTCACAAGGATCGAGGACATTACAAGTGGTATCATAGGTGAAGGTTTCAACACTGGAATTGTTGGGCCTTCTCTGAAGTTACAAGGCACTTTGTAAACATGCATTTGCATTAGATAACTTGGATACATGAACCTTAATATAGTTTCACATGTGATTTAGTTAATTAAACTGATAGCTTCACATGGTTATGGACTTGATGTTCATCCAGTAAGGAGAAATATTGGAAGGATTTCTATCCCCCTTGTCCAATTAGGTAGATTGTAACTTAGAAAACTCGGTTAGTTTCTTTATATACCAAAAGAAAATTAGTTTTAATGATAATTAGATTATACCAATGTGTATTTTACTAATATAATGTTGACAATGAACACATTGCAATTACCTGTGATTGATTGAGCAAGCGGTGTGACCATTAAACTGATATTTTAATCAAACCTGTGAAGACTAAATATTCAACAAGTACGAGTTCAACAGTAGGAAGTCAGAGATTGGAAATGGATTTTGAGGAAGAACAGAGACCATATAATCCTGAAGAGGAGTTTGTTGATGGAAGATGGTCAATTAGACATAATAGGAGCAGTGGACCGTTAATATTAGAGGATTCAGTGAGGAAGTGTAGTGAGGATAATGAAAGGATAATTCATATCTAGGAGCAGATTATGAATTACCATCAAAATATCCACTAAAAAGAGTCATAAAAGAGTTTATGTGAGGTCTAGATCATCTTCAAGTAGACCTTATCACTCAGAGAAAAATAAGCGGTATGCATCAAGTAGTACAAAGAGTATTTTTGAAAGATCTCCATTGAGATACAAGAAGAGGAGGTCTTCTCGAGATGAACTAGTAGGAGAGCTTATAAGAATAAATCCCCCAACTTTTGATGGAGAAGTAAAGAAAGAAGAATATCTTGAAGCATGGTAGTTGGGACTCAGGAATTTCTTCCAGTTGCACAAATGCACACCTAATATGGAAGCGAGGGTATCCATATACCATTTACAAGGAAATGAATCTATCTGGTGGGATCAAGTAGTTAATCTAAAATACATCGACAAAGACAAAATATCTTGAAACAACTTTAAGAATCAATTCCAGAAGGAATACCTCTTTGATAATTTCTATGACAAAAATATGGAAGAGTTCTTTGAGCTTAAGTTGGGAAGAATGACTATGGATTCCTATGATAAGAAGTTTTTGAAACTTTTAAAGTATGTGTAATTCATCAAAGATGAGAAGGTAAATATTCAAAGGTTCCCAAGTGGTATTTGTTAGTCTAGAAAAGGAGCACAAGAAAGAAGTTCACACACAAGAAAAAGTGCGTCACGCGTGGGATAAGAAGGAAGGAAGGTCACGAAGGAAGCAAAGGGGCCAGCGTAGGCAGAATAAAGATGTGCATGACGGAGGAAAGGCAAGCTATGTCCAGGCATATAGGTGATAATGGCTAGAAAATGACAGGTGAAGAATGTGGCCGTTGAAGACAGTGTAATCCTGCGGCCACGCATGTATGGAAGAATATTTGTAAGTCGGGCCGATAATGCCTTGTGTCAGTCCATGAAAGCTTGTTCGGATGGCTACTCATGACCTATAACTAATAAGTAGTATGTATTCGACCCTACATGGTCTAATAGACATTATAAATAAGAAGAACCTGTTTTGTATAAGGGTTGTTGATTTTCCGTTGATTGTGGCTATTATTGTTTCGTTGGATATTCATTTGCCAAGTCACACAATTTTGTTAAGGAAGTAAGGTAGAAGGGAAGAAGACTCAGAGAAGACTCTAGTAGCTATAGAAGACTGTTGAGCCGCGGATCTTGCATTTGTGTGTGCAGACTGCTAGGAGTAGAAGGAATATGCAATTGAGTGCACAGAAGGTAGATAGAAGATTTGATCCATGCTGTGTGCGGATCAATATGAGTAGATAGAAGAATAAACTAGAGAGCATGAGAGAAAGAAGTCTGAGTCATAAATACATATCATAAGATCGTTCTACAAGTCGCAGACTGCAAGGTGCTATATCCATTTCTCATGCCAGATGAAGAGCACCTTGCTGGTTTTTCCTAGATGGGTTTCCACGTTATTCTTTGTGTTTAAATGGTTGATTGATGATGTATATGCTGATGTGAATGGTTTTTATTTGCTTATTGTATGATGATGAGCTATTGTTGAATTCCTAACCATATTGTTAACCAGTGAATGGATAATTCCTAAGAATTGTTGGAATGTGTAAGAAAGCTCTAGTTCATTCCTTAAAGTTGAAATATAAGTTGCAAGTATCCTGTTAGTTTAAAGGATCAGCTGCATCGCACAAGTTGCACCAGTGGTTAAGGTTAAATACCAGGTCGTGTCGCGCACACTGACATACAGTTGTTCTCAACCATGCAAGAACCTTCCAATCGTCTAAGTTTCCCTCATCGAAGGCCTTGGTCACATGAAAAGGGACTATAATCCCTCACCAACTACAGAAAAATGGTTCTGGAAGTTACCCATTAGATATCTCGGGTGAGACTGTGCATTCCTCATAGGTGTTGTCGAAGGATTTACTCTGTTGGGCTGATGTCTTGTGGTTTATTGTTGGTATTGTGGTGATGTTGAACCATGGGTTGAGACAGGAAGGTGATAGAAGCCAAGAAATAGTTATGTTACCTGAACCCTTAATCATTTGAGTCGAGGGAAATGTTGTGGCATCCAATGAAGAAAGAGATAGAAGAGTGGTTGCACTCCAAAATGCTAGCGTTTGCATAAGAGGAAAGTGCAAGAACATTGTCACGTACCCACCCCTCATCCCGACGATGGAGAGGACGTGACCAACACACAACTGCTGTCAAACGGGCAAAAATAGCCCCATGAACATTGAAACACAAACATGCATTGGATTAAAAACATAACAAATGCATAACTCATTAACATGCATTAAGTATAAAACATGAAACATACAATGGAATAAATAACATCCATTCAAGCATTCAACCTACTCATAATAATTCATAAGAAAGCACAAATGCAGAGATAAAATACACAAGAATACTTATCTTGAAATAAGCTTGTCCTACAACTAGCTACGTCGCTACAACTTTCCAGCCAACCATAGGGCAGTGTGCTCATCATTCTCTTAGTGTCACTTCCACCTCCGAGCTAGGCATGATTCCACAAGGCACTAGGGAACAATCGGCTCACTCATAGCCAAAATCATACATCCACAGTCAAGCCAACGCACTGTCAGGTTTCACAGACTGTCCAGCCAATCCAATAAGTAATTGGGTTCTTCAGGATGCTAGGGAAACTAACCAGTGACATATGGGTCCCTTGGACTTACTTAGCCAAGAAAACCTAGTTTTCATAAAATGTTCTTACATGTTGGGGAGTCCATTCAACTACCACAAACCCCCAAGTTGAAATCTGAACTCATAAAATGTCCCTGAGCATTATCGGAGCAAAAACGACCATCATTCACACCCAAATCGGGAGATCTTGGTTCCCCTAACCACTAAGGAACACAAAAACGAATTTATGGGCATGGAACAATGAGGAAAACATCAGGAAATCATGGTAAAAACTCCCAACAAGCTTAGCTACCTGAGGAAGACCAAAAATTACCTCTTGAAACCCCCAAAACATGAATCACTGCTGCACATTCACTGAACAAAACAAAAATGGGATTCCCCCCACTATGGAAATGAGGAAAACCACAGCAAAAATGCCTAGGAAGGATCCCAACCACTAAGCATTTCCCAAATCGAATTTCCAGCCATGGGAAAAATGAAGGAAAAAACAAAAATGTGAGGGAGAATGCCCCAACTATCTCCAGCCATGTGAGGAAGCAAATGCATGGGTGAATAATGTCTTGGGAAGGAATTTCCCATCATTTACTTGCCCAAGAATCCAAGAAAATGTTTTCCTAAAAAATGGGTAACTTCCCAAATTCGAATTTGACCTCCATACCTTTCCTATCCCAAGGCAATAACTTCCTTCACAAATTTTTTATGATTGATCATAAAAGAAAAAAAGGGTGGTTGACAACTTAATGGGTTTTTCCCCTTGACATTTGGCCTTTTTCCCATAGGATCAAAGGTTTGAATAATCCCCCCTCCCTATTCCTTATGAAACCATGTCCCCGTCTCTTTAACGTTGTGACGTGTATCTAGTCATGGTATTTTATTAATGTAACATTTTACATGGTGTCTCAACACATTGTGCCTGGCTAGCATATAAACCATCGGCATCCATTTTAATCGCCTATACATAAGACACTAAATCCATGGTGGGGCCTTTGCCTTGAGCTCCACACCATGATTTAAGACAATATTTACATCATATGCAATTTAATACCATGGGGTCAAAACCAGGGTGTTACATTCCCCTTCCCCTTCAATAGAACTATCCTAGGTGCTTTACAATATCGAACAAAATGCTATACTGGCACCGCCCTTAGTGCCCCACAAATTTGAACAAAGTGCCAATCACATGGAATCCTTCAGCTCCCACGTAGCCTCTTCAGGACCACAGTAATTCCTCTGCACCTTTATCTGTCCAATAGCATGATCTGGAACTCATCCAAGTCCTTGCTTGTGTGCATCAGCACACACCACAGGATCTGCTTCTGGTCCTGGAGATTCTTTTCTCTTCATCTTGGAACATTTATAATGTCTTTAGTGATCAACAATCCCTATGCTCAATCCCCCAAGCAATGAATCAATTACCATGTTCGTTTTCACAATATTTTCCAGAATCATATATGAATCACATGCACATGTACATTGACATAAATTTGACAAGAACCAAATACTTATCTGTCTAAGTATCTTCTTTGGTTCCACAAGTGTCCGGCTTGGCTCTATACAGCCATGGAACCCACAAAACCTTCCCCACCCCACACAAGTATGGTACCTCTTCTCTGCAATACATTCCCTCGAGCGTACCCACCCTTTTGGTGCTTTCTAGGGTGTGCATTAAAAAGGTAGCCAAATTTTTACAAGCCTCAGATCACCTAAAAATACCCCTGAACCGAGGTTGAACAACTCCGTTCTTGATCCCAACACCTCTTCGGGTGCTTCAATGGTAGTTATTTTCAAGATCCTGCACCACCTCTAGGTACTTACCAAGATTAGGTGCTTCCTTTTCGAACACCACAACAGATGCAATTCATATGTCAAATTCGTTTCTATAGGATGCAATCTATAAAATATTTTTAAAATCATGGAAGCATCATATGATCATGTATATTTACATAAAATCGGCTATAAATTTTTTTTGATAAGTAAAACAAATACTTATTTGTATATCATATCTCAACCGAGATCCATTCAACCCTGTTTCAGAGCCTAACACCTTCCTAGGTGTTTAATAATAGCTCTAGCTCAAGGGTCCATCACCTCCTCTAAGTGCTCACCAATGCTCAAGCGCTTCCTTTCTAAACACCATAATACCTAGGGGTTAGTCTCTTCACGGATCCCCCACTCTCGTGACAGTCCCCTTACGGTGTGAATGTGTGTGGAAAGAAGTCTAACCATATTTCTTACACCCTGGGATTCCCCAGTGATGCATACTGGTGCCTAGCTGGCAAGGGGGGATGAAGTGATGTAACCAAGTACATCCTTCTAGAGGAGCCATGTACTTTCTATACATGTTTTCATCATCTCACCTGCATTACATATAGACATGCAATTTACATCAGATGCCAGTATAAAATTCCAATCATAGGTTTCCAACTTATTCCAAACACATCCCTTTGAGAAGCTATGTACACCTTGTACGTCCATCTGAGTAACCATGTACATACAGTACATAATTTCATCATCTCACCTGCATTACATACAAGCATACAGTTTACATGAGATGTCATCATAAAAATAATTTCAATTATAGTTTTTCAAACCTATTTCATACACATCCCTCCGAGAAGCTATGTACATCCACGTACACCCAGTACATCCTTCTGAGGAGCTCTTTATCCCATACACATCCTTACAAGAAGCTATGTACTCTAGGGGCGTGCTTTCATCATCTCACCTGCTTTACATACAAGCATCCAGTTCACATGAGATGACATCATAAAATTTTAAGCGTAGATTTTCAAATCTACTTCATATATTCACGATTTCTCAAATATCAAATAATCAATATCATTGATAGTCAAATAGAAATATGAGTTCCCAGTTTTTCTTCCTTTAGAAAATCAGATTTTTGGCAATAATGAGGTCATCCTCATATTGTTTGGCTTTTGCAAGTGGGGTCACCCATCCCCTACTTACACATATTGTTCCAAACCTGGACATCTGCATACAACATGTCATCTTGACACAATTTTAAATTAGCCAAACAGTCACAGTTATCAAATAGGAAACTTTAGACATCAAACCATGCAAGACAAGTATATCCATGGTTAGTGTGATTCAAAACCATCAGAAAATATTATAGTCTCCCATAATCAACAGAAAAACTTGCAATTGAAGTTTCAAAACCTATTTTCAGTCATGAGACCCTTCTCATGGCACCTGGAAACTTCCTACCCTAGGTTTCATTGGGCAACACCATGCTTCTCTGCTCAGGTCATTCTACCTAAGTCTTTAGGAATTCCTCATATGTATGCCCATATTCACAAGGGACATTTCCTCATAGAACTACAAGTTCACATGTAGGCTTCCTCAGCCTATACATAGGCTCCACTTTACCTATAGAATCTTCTTTAGTGAGCTTCCTCCAATACCATGCAAGTCTCACAAAAGATATTATATATGTTAACGTTCTTGGAGTAGGTCAATTCATCATGGCCTCAATCTTTTCAAGGTCTCCATATAATCCTTTGTCTAAAATAATGTGACCCAAATGATGAATTCTATCTTCATAGAAGTCATAGTTGCTCAACCCTGCATACAAGTCATGCTTCCTGAGCAATTTCAAAGTCAGCCTCAAATGTTGCACATGTTTTTCCTCATCCTTAAATAAATAAGAATGCCATCAAGGGAAACAAGAACAAACCTATCCAGATACTTACTTAAAACATTATTCATGAGGCACATGAATGTAGCTGGTGCATTTGTGAAACCAAATGGTACCACTACAACTCATAAGAACCATACCTTGCTTTGAAGGTTATCTTATGGACATATTCATTCTTGACTCTTACCTGATGGTCACCAGACCCCAAGTCAATCTTGGAAAATACCTTTGATCCTCTCACTTGATCAAAAGAGCTCATCACTCCTAGGAAAAGGATACTTGTTCTTTGCAGTGACCTTGATAAATTTCCTGAACCAATACACAATCAGAATGTATCTTCTTTCTCTTTCTCAAACCAACTGGTGCTCCCCATGGAAACACACTTGGCTTGCTGTATTTATTTTCCCACAACTCTTGTAGCTGCATCGTCAGCTCTAACATATGGTATACTCACCCTGTAGGGTGTCTTGGACACTGGTGCTTTACCAAGCATAAGTTCAATTATGAGATAAACGTCCCTCTTTGGAGGAAGCCAAGGGACTTCATCAGGGAAACATTCCCGAATTCCTGTAACATAAGAAATCCCTCCAACCTATGAGTATCATTCTTTGCTTCCTCCAAAACATGAGCTACACACACTTTGTAACCTTTCCCACAGAACTTCTTCAGCTACATTGTTGCATTCTACCTACTAGAGATCACTTTTAGAATGCCTTTCACAACCCTTAGGTTTCCTTCTTCATCCAAGCACGCAAAGTCATATTGTAACAATCAATCTTTTCTCTATGTGCTACTAACCAATACATTTCAATCAGAATGTCATAGCAACCAAGTGGGAGAATATTTAGATCTTCATAAGTGACTTTATGTTGTAATCTCACAGATCACATAAGGTTACCAATAATACACACT
The DNA here is from genome assembly GCA_001517045.1 of Pseudotsuga menziesii. NCBI lineage: Eukaryota > Viridiplantae > Streptophyta > Pinopsida > Pinales > Pinaceae > Pseudotsuga > Pseudotsuga menziesii. Next base: position 379,523 of record LPNX010854886.1, read on the forward strand.
AAAACATACATAAATCTAAATAGAGATAAGAGATAAGAACAGATAGAATTAAAACAGATTATATTATTACAATGATTCCATAAAACGCAGAGAACTGAACTGAGTTCTCATCTGGCTCAACAGCATAATATATATGAGTTATAGATGGTTACAAAATAACTACCTGTCGGTTCAGTGAACCGACGTGACTTTTAGATGGCCGACCTAATCTCTTATTGTATCGACTGACTGACTTAGTCGGCCGATCAACTAAGTCGGCCCATCGACTTAGTCGGCCCATCGAATTAGTCGGTTGATCGACTAAGTCGGACCTCGTTCAAGTCGACTGATCGACTTGCTCCTTCTACATCTCCCCAACAAACAAAACGTTTCTTCGTCCCGAAGAAATAGGGAGGTACACAAAATTTGTTTGTTTTGGTCCTTCAAATTTTTTTTACTGTGGCAGACTGTGAAGACAGATGGTTGGTCGTTTCTGTACACAGACCTCAACAATGGCTGGGGCTGTGATGGCAAGGTGATGTTGGAAATCTGTCCAACTCTGCAAATCTTTCTGGATGTCGATGGTTAATGTGGTTAAGCTTGATAGGACCGACATCTTCTCGGAGATGGGGGCTTTAGTTATCCTTTCCATGTTGGGGCCCATGAACTGGTTCTGCTCTTCTATAGTCTCGATGAGTCATTTCATCTGTGGGCAGATGATGCCGACTTTCTCTAAGTTGGGAAGATCTTGTTGCACCCATTGATGTGCTTCCCATTCCAGTTTTAAAGTTTGGTGGTTTCCAGCACTATCTGATCTTCTATTGTTGGTCTAAGTGTTGTCTCTATGGTTTTTCTACTCTCCAATGCATGAATCCCTTGCCGGGTCTGTCGTGTCTGCTAGTAAACTTGCCCATAGTAAGTAGGACAGTCTCTTAGTACTTCTTCGGTTACGACAGACTCCTCCATATGGTCCTGCAAGACTTTGTATGCTTCCGAAAATGCAGTGTGCTATGCTAGTAGTAGTCTGGCAGACTCCTCTTTCTGTTCCTCCTTAGTTTCCTGAAGGTGTACTTGGAGGGTCGACATCATGCTCTCAAAGAGCCGATACGCTCTTTCAAGCGGTCTATCTGTGTCGATCTCAATGGGGCCTGGAAGGACAAATTGCGCCAAATTCCTGCATCTGTTGAGAAACTCGATCTATTTTATGTGTTTGTCCTGAAGTTCTTGAGTTTTCCTAGTACTCCTCGACTTTGCTTCGCTTGCTAGGGTTTTGAAGAGCTGTCCCATCTCTACGCCGGTTAAGAAACTTGTGTCCCTTAAGGTAATTTGAATTTTGGAAGACTTCCCATGATGCTTTTTCTTGTGCTTCCTGGCTTCTGTCTCCTATGTACTTGCAACAGTTGATCCAGGAACTTGGGTTTGTGGGCTAGAAGTTGATGGTTTGTTGGATTGGGGAGGTGGGATGGCAGCTACCTCTGGTTGTGTCGATGTACTTGGTTGTGTTGGGCCTGTCTTTGACTTAGGAGGTGGTGGTGGTGGTGGAGATGGTGGTGGTGGTGGTGATGGAGTGGAGGAATGGTCAGGGGTGATGGTTTTGGGGGAAGTATGGTGTGGACTTACGTCGGAAGGAATGTATGCTTCCGGCGGTGTAGTGGTTGGTAGGTCGGCCTGGGGTTCGGAGTCAGTCGGTTCAATAGTAGATGTCACTTTTCCAATCACGTCGTCTTCTTTTTCAGATTTTTGTGTGAAGGTCGACGTGATGTGTGCAAATACTATGGGTTGTGTTCTGCTATATGTATACATGGGAGCCTGGGTGGAAATTTTCTAGGCCGACTGAAACAGTGCAGGCAATGTCTCGAAGAAATATTTTAATTCGGTATCTTTGTCAAAATTTTATTTTACTGTCTCTGGCATTGTGCTTTTGTATGAGTTGAGGGGGCTGACCAACTGTTTCACTTGCTGCTTGACTATTTGTGTTGGGGATGGGGGTGGAGGTGTCGACACAAGATCGATGACGTTTTCGGGCATCGTCATATTTTTTGCTTTCTTTGGTCATCCTACAGGGGCTCCTGCTTCGACAAACCGCTGGAACTGATTTTTAACCAACACTTTATTTGCGGCGACACCCTCTATAATGTCAAGGGCCGCAACTTCCAGTTCATATTCATCATCTGACGATTCAGCAATGATAAGTTTGTGCTTACCTTTGCCTTGTTGTTTGTTCTTTCCCTTTTATTTTCTTTTGGGATGCTTCTATTTCATTGGCGAGTTTTCGAATGATGCCTTTTGTAACAGCATACTCAGGGTTGTCTGGTTCAACTTCGCCCATCAGTTCCTGAGTCGGGATGAAACTTGCTGGAGCCGGAGGAGTTGTTTGCTGCTGTTGTTGTGGCTTTGGTTTTGCAGGCTGTGGTACTGCTTACTTTGTGGTCAGAGGTTTGATAGTTATTTTTACTCAACCAATGGGTTCGATCAGTAGGTCCTCCAACACAAATGTGCTAGTGTAGAGGTTGAGCTCGTAGTATTCCTCCTTGTCTTGGTCGGTGAGTGTCTCCTCGATTGAGAAGTCAACCTGTTTTGCTGCTTCTGGCACTGGTATCTTTGTCTTAGTCTATCGAGACAATTCTCAGAAGATTTGGTCGGCAGATGGATAGTAGTTGAGGGCTTTGGCGTTGGAGGCCTCGCCCTACATGTACCACACCGAGGTATGGTTGAGCTCCAGCTGGATGTGGGAGTTCGTGGGTAGATTTCGTCAGATGTTCTAAGGAACCCTCCATCTAGTCATGCGAACTTTCAATTGTTAGAACCAGTTCTCCAGGAATACTTTCCCTCGCCCTAGTTCATGCGGGGTTCCTTTCTGGGAAAGGGGTTTAAACCTCCACATGTCGAACCTTGATGGTTCTCGGAAGATTGGGCTTCCTTCTGGGAAGACGTGGTACATAACGATCCATAGGATGAGGGAAGGGAACTTGATGATTCGTCTTGTCTCTTGGCATTTCTCTCTGACGGTTTTTATCATGTCAGCGACATAATCCCCCCATCTGTAGAGTCGCCCATTGGTGGCAATTGTGTCGACGTCTTCCAGCATTTCTAACTTGAGGTCGCTACCTCGACCTGCTAATGTGAGTGCGATTGTGATTATTTTGGCCACAATCTATGGCCTTTGTGTTGTGATTTGGCCGATCATCAACCCTTTTGAGTTTTTCCCGGACGGTGATCCTGTAAGTTGTTCGACCAGTCCTTCTTTGATTTCGACTGGTACAGGGTCTCCTTTGTTAGATAGGCTAGTCAGTTTGGAGATGACATCTCCAGAAATGTTGATCGTCTCATCAAAGTAGAACCAGTCGTTGTGATACCGACTGATGATGAATTTCACCGCGGCTTCCTTCGTGCCACCAAAGCTAGCCATTAGCGGTGCAATGGCGTAGCCAAAGAGAGTGTTGCGTTGTATTTTCTATGCTACCTGGGTCACCTTTTTGTCAACAAAGGCCCACTCTTGGATCTTGGCCCATAATTTCTTCCATGGGCCCTCCTGCACTTTGGATTTTTTGATGTTCTTCAGTCTGCGGACCAAAGGTGTATCCACAGCCTGTATCTCTTTTTCCTTGGTCAATGCTCTGGTCTGCTTGGGGGCCATTTTGTCTATTTGGTCGAGGTTACTACAGGGTTCTCGGTTTTTGGTCGACTGAGTGTTCGGATGCTTTGGGTGTAAAGGTTGCGGTGAATGAACCTTCGACGGTCTGGTATTTATAGGCGATGTTGTGTTTGGATGTGACAATGGCTGCATTAATGGTGGACGTGATGTTCCAGCTGGAGGACGTGAGTGTGAGTTAATGGTGACTTGCTTTCAGCGCTCGAGTTCATGAATGTGTGATGGGACTATCGAGGTCATCGGTTGGTCTCGGTGCTGAGAATGGTCGACATGAATGGTCGATGAAAATGGTTGAGGGTCATGATGTCAGTTGTCGAAGTGGTGATTTCCTATCATGGTGTTGTGTCTGTGGGATATTTTTTTGTTTTTGGAGTTTTTAGTTTTGCATGTATTTTGGTGGCCGGTTATGGTCGTTATATGAATTTTTTTTTTAACGTTTTAGTCGAGCTCCATTAATGAGCTTCCGAAATACTCGGCCCTGTATCATCCTTAGTCAGATTGATCCGTTGGGGTGTATCTCTTCGACAATGTAAGGTCCCATCCACTATGTGTGGAGTTTCTTAGGTTTTCCTTTGATCCAACTATTGTAGAGTAAAGCAAAGTCGTCGACTGCTAAGTTTTTGTTCTTGATGTTGCGGTCGTGCCATGCTTTCTGTTGTCGCTTCTGAATTTATTGGTGTTGCATGGCGATGAGTCGGTGCTCTTCCAACTTACTGAGCTGAAGTAGTCAATCCTTCCTTCCCTGTTCGACATCGACATGTAGGATTTTTGCGATAGGAGGTGTCTGTTGTTGGAAGTGTAGTGGAACTACTGCCTCTTGTCCGTAGACTAGTCGAAAGGGGGTTTGGTCGGTTGACTGTTTATAGGTTGTTCTGTATGCCCATAAGACTGCAAGTAATTTCTCATCCTAGTAATCTTTGTCAGCATTACATATTTTGGTTAACCCTTTTTTTAATGTTTTATTGAAAGCTTCAATCGCTCCATTTGACTGAGGATGATATGCTGTACTCCGTCGGTGGTCGATTTGGAACTAGTTGGTCAAGGTTTTGATAGTTTTGTTGATAAAGTGTGTGCCTTGGTCGCTAATCAAGGTTAGTGGGCATCCGAATCTAGTGATAATGTTTTCATAGATAAACTTAGCGGCTATCTCACTTGAACATGTATCGACGGGTTCAACTTCTTCCCACTTAGTCACGTATTCTACTGCAGTAATAATATACCTTGCTCCTGATCTTTTTGTTGGGATGGGAAATGGTCCTATGAATTCTACAACCCAGATTTCGAATGTGATACTGGGGTTTACTAATATCAAGGGAATTTCTATACTAGGTAGGGGTCAACCAAGTCATTGACATCTATCACATCGACTAACAGAACTTTTGCAATCTCTGTGGAGTGTCGGCCACCATAATCCCGACTATTGGATTTTCTTTGCAGTTGTGTTTGCTTGGAAATGTCCTCTTCCAGGTCCATAGTGTGCTTCATGCATGATTTGGTCTTGTTCATGTTCGAGTACACACCTTCCAAGGATGTCGTCTAATCCCATTTTGTATAAAAATCCATTAATGAGATTGTATGGTGCAACCTTCATAATTAAGATTTGTTTTTGCTTGGTATTCATACATTCTGGTGCTTGACCGTTTTCTAAGAACTGAGCTATTTATTCTAGTTCTGTTGGCACTGCTTCTATTTGAAATAAATGTGCATCAGGTAAGCCATCATCGAATCTGGTTGGTTCCTCTCCTGTGTCTATTCGGGATAGATGGTCGGGTCCGACATTTAGCTTTCCTAGTCGGACAACGACTTCGAACTCAAATTCTTGGAAGAGAAGTATCCAACGACAAATCCTTCCATGATGGAGTGGTTTATTGACAAGGTACTTGAGGGCTTGATGGTCGGTATAGAATGTGAAGGGGTTGGCTAAAAGGTAATGTTGATACTTTTGGAGGGCAAAGACCATACCTAGGGCTTCTCTTTCTATAGTCGAATAGTTTCTTTCAGCCTTATTTAATTTGCGACTGCTGTAAACTATGCGATAATCCATTCCATCATCTCCTGGATGAGTTAAGATTGCTCCTATTGCTATTCCTGATGCATCGATATGCACATGGAATTTGATCGACCAGTTTGGAAATTTTAGGATGGGGGCTTCGACTAGTTTTCTTTTTAGTTTCTTGAATGAGATGTGACATTCCTCTGTCCAGTTAAAATCTTGATCTTCCTTTAATAGTTCTTCGAGAGGGTAGGTCATATCTAAATAGTATCTTATAAATTTTCGGTAATAGCCTGTATGGCCAAGTAACACCCTGACTTGTTTGGGGTTTACTGGTGGTTTCAAGTCGAGGATAATTTTAATTTTTGCAAAGTCGACCTTGATACCTTCTTTACAGACAATATGACCTAATAGTATGCCTATGGGAGTCATAAATATACATTTCTTAATGTTCAGGGAGAGTTGAATCTGTCGACATCTCTCCAACATAAGTCTGAGCCATTTGCAGTGATCTTTTAAGGTGGAGTATATTGTCCAGTCATCGAAGTATACTGCCATGGTGTTATATATGTACTCTTGGAATGTTTTGACAACAATTCGAGAAAACACTGCAGGTGCATTCTTTAATCCAAAAGGCATATCTCTGTAAGCAAAGGAACCAAATTCACACACAAATATTATCTTCTTTTGATCCTCTTTAGCTATTGGCACTTGGTTATAGCCTGAGAATCCATCTGTAAATGAGTAGCATTCATGTCCTGCAAATTCATTCAAGATTTCATCAGCATAAGGGGTTGGGAATGGGTCTGTCAGGGTTACTTTGTTGAGTTCCCTAAAGTCGACACAAATTCTTAACCTTGTCGGGTCATGTTTCTTGGGCTGTACGACCATTGGACTTGCCCATTGTGACTGGTCGATAGGGTAAATGATCCCTACTACTAACATGTTATCAATTTCCTTTTTGACTATTTCTTTGTACTTGTGATCCAGTTTATATGGTCTTTTCTTAACAGGTCAAACATCAGGTTTAGTATCAATTTTCATTTCCCCCATTTCTTGGACTAAGCCTTTCAGGTCTTTATAGTCCCTGGAAAAGACATCTTGGAACTCTCTTAGTAAGTTTGCTATCTCTGTGGTCTGTTGTTCGTTCCAGTAGTCCCCAATTTTTGCTAGTTTTGGTCGCTCATCGTTTGAGATGTCGAATTCTTTAGTTTTCACTTTGGCATCTAGCCACTCTGGTGCTTTAGCTTCATTGATCGATCGATTTCCTTCTTTGAACTGTGAGAATGTGGCAGGGAAGTCGACTGCAGTCATTATGTCAGTATCATGTTTGTCATTTGTTGCAATTTTTAGGAGCGAGTGGATAGGTTTTGTTGTTTCAACGTGGTTGGATTTCCATCTAAAGCTCTTTCCTTCTATGTTTTCATTCTCTAGTTGTAAATGGGTTGAATGTGGTCTTGACCATGTTTGTGGATTGTTACAGTATTTTATCTGTCGATGGTATCGTGAGGGTTGTTTTTCGATCAGTTGGATAAATTGTTTAATTTGCTTTGTTGTCTCAGCCAGATTTTCATTTTGAGGTATGAAGTTGAAGTCTTTAATAAAAATTTCCCTGAGTTTGTTCCATAAGAAGGTTTCACCTCTAGCTTCTTTCATCTTATACCGTTTGTTTGGCAAGTCAGCTAGGGTTGAGGGGAACAAATGTGGCTAGGCTCGCTCATCCTTGTATCCAAGTCTTCTTCACTCCTTTTCACAAGTTTTGATATGTTCTTCTAGGCTTTGTCCATGAGTAAATACAGGTATCTGAACTTGCTGGGTTAACTTCTTTCCTCCAAATCTCTCGACAAAGTAAGTCGAATCAGTTGTCCAGGTCTGTAGTTTTGTTTGATGGGTATCCCACCATCTAGCTGCTTGACCTGTAAACGTTTCAACTAAGCTTTGAAGTCAGCCCTGTTCACCAATATTTTTAGATACTTGCTCAATATGCATGACTGGTGATTCCCTCTCCTTGTACCTTGGTAGTTGTGTAGTATTTAGGTTAGTTGGTTGTAAGGTAGGGCGTTCCCTTATTTTCTTTTCGAATATTTTTGGGACAATGGATACTATGAAGCACTGTTGGGTGGGATTTTTCTGTACTTTGTCTATAGTCCAACACCCTCTTGCTTGTGTTTCGTAATTCTCAATCTCCCAGTCGTATAATTCAGCATCTGAGTTATAACCAATTGAGTCTTGGTTACCTAATTTAAGTTCTCCATGGATGTTTGGTTCTGTGTAGTCTGCATCATTGTGGATTTGGTAAAGTTGTCTAACATCGACTTCTTCATCAATAGGTTCAGTCCAAGGTTCCCCTTGGGATGGATGAATGGGTACAATGACCTTTTGACCATTTCCTTTTAATTTAATTCATTCCTTGTCCAAGGATATGGATGCTTTCATCTTTCTACCCCAAGGTCGACCGACTAGTGCTGGGAAGGAGCTGGCTCCTTCTTTTGGATCAATGATTTCGAAGTCAGCCTTGTTCAAGATTCCTTTAATAGTCGTATCGACGTTTTTCCAGACTCTAATGGGTTCAATTAGGCCTTGGTCGGCTAGTTTCAGGTATATGCCTGATTCATATAGTCGAGGTCAGTCCATCTGTTCCCAAGTGTCACGAGTCATGATATTTACCTGTGAGCCAAAGTTGAGTACTACTTGTCGGACATGGTAACCTTCGATTTCCAGGTCGACAAGTGGGTCGGCATCACTTTTGTCTTTTTGATTCAAGCTACAGATGTTTTTTGTTTGTTTTTCCGAGTTTGTAACTTTTATTTCATGTAATAAGTCAATGAACTACGATATTGATTTGTCTGTTTGAACAAGTTGGATTAGTTGATTTATTGTCTTGGGTCGACTGTTATGGAGGTCTTCTTGTCGTGCAATGTCTTGAAATACGTGGGTTGCTTCTTTATATGTTTGTGTTTCCTACCGTGGATTAGGATAGACATTTGTTTGTTTAATCTTGGTAATTTGAGGGTTATCAGGTCCTGTTTTTGTTCCTTGTCAAGTTACAATATGTAAATTTTAGTGGTTATTACATCATGTTTTTGCACACAAGACAAGACATTAAAATTTTTCTTGGTATTAATTTTTTCTAACATAGTAGGGCAATCCTCCAGCGAGTGATCGCCTACTCTGCAGTGGGTACAGAATTTGAGATCAGTCCTGTCCTTGTATGGGCAGTCTGCATACCGGTGACCTTCTTTGTAACATATAAAGCACTGGATTGGTCAGCGTGGGCGTATGTCGCGATTCCCAGGGAATCGACCTCTTCCTTCATATCCTTGGTGTCGATTATCGTACCAGTGCTCATATTCTTGGCCCTTGTATCTTTGTCTGTTCTAATCATTTGGTGGATTGTTTTGCTCGTTATGTTGTGCCACTGCATTTGTTTGGTATACCGCCTGATAGTTCTGTCGGTTCTTTAGGTTTAATTGACAGTCGGTAGTGTTATGACTTTTGGTTTCACAGATGGCGCACCAGGAAGCCTTGCCATTATTCATGTTAAACTGGCCGTTTGTTGTAGAGTGATCTCCGTGTTCCTAGCAAATGTCACAAAAGGATTTGGTTTGTACAAATCGGACGTCTTGTTGGCTATATTCTTGTCGACAGTTATCTTTGGAGTGGTCGTTTGTTGAGCATTTGGTGCACCAGATCTCCTGATTCTTGAGGCTTAGCTCCTTCAAATACTTCTGCACGTTCTCGAGTTGCTATTCCAATTTGTGGTCTGTGGGGTAAGCAGATATATCCTCATCCATCTCAACCTGAAGAGCTTTCGTTAGCGCATCCTCATACATTTTGAACGTCTCCAGACTAATGTGTCGATGTACTTTTTGTGATAGTCCCACAAGTAACCATTGAATTAGTAATTGTTCATCTATAACATAATCCAATTGGTTCAATAAGTCCTTCCAATGCTTATCATAGTCACAGATGGATTCTCTTGGCTTTTGTGATGTGGTTTTAAGCTTCTTCGCGGCCAGGTGCTTAACATCTGGAGTTTTAAAAAATGACAAAAATTGTGCCTTAATCTCGGATTTTGTCACTATGGGTTGTCTCTCCGAAAAGGTCATGTACCAGTCAATGCCCTTTTCCTTAAGGATCCCGTGAACTGTACCATTTGTCTATCTTCATCTGTAACCTGGTTGGCTTCCCAGGTCGACTCACAGACGAACCAATGTCATCTGGGGTCTTCATCTCCTTCATAAAGGGGGATGTGAGCCGATCTGTGACCCATGTCTGAATCACTATCACTGCTCTAACAAGTTGGCGGTGGTGGAGGTGGGGGTGGTGATGAGGGTGGTGGGGTTATTGATGTATTCATGCCTACGAAATTATGGTCGATGGAACTGGCGTTTTCGTCGGTTGTCGATTCTTTGTCGACTTGCAGTCGTTTGATGTCGACTTCTGCTGTCGATGGTCCACTACAACTATTTGTTCGCAGGTCTAATTGTTCGATTTATTCTAAAGCTGTATTTGGTGGGGGGGGGGGGGGCTCCTTCATGTGTCGGTAAGAGCAAGTGGATACTTCGGAGGGAGGCTACCGTTTGAAACGTCGCCCAGTTCCCTTCCTCTGGTCGACATATAATAAGGTGTCGTCCAGGGTACGGTTCGTCGCCTAGTCGGCTCCATATACTGAAGTCACCAGCTCATAGTCGGAGGTCTTCTTCGACAATATTCTATATTTGAGTACATGGATTCAATGGGGAAAGGGTTGTTCCTTCATCAGGAGCTCTTAACAGGAGAGCTTCTCAATGCTCTATCCACAATTCTTCCTCCTTAGGGGTCGCTTCTTGTTCCACGCCCTCTTCATGTCGGTCATGACCCGACTTTGGTGGATTCTCTTCCTGGTCATTCTCTCTAGGGTTTTGTCCTCCATGCAGCTCTAAGGCCCTTTCTCTTCTTGCTTCCCTTCTCTAGTGTCTCTCGTCCCTTTCGATTTTCTGAATGTCCGACATACTTTCGTAGTATACTATTCTCTGAAGGTCCTTCTTAGTCGACTTCTCATTACTGGTGACTAATACCGGATTCTAGTCGACTAGGATCTAGTATACTCTATCTTCGACACATGACTAGCTACCCCCCATAGCCTACCCGACGCTTTTTAGAAATCCCGGATAGTTCGGTCTATTTGCTTAGGAAGTATTCCCACTCCCTTCCGGCAATGAATTTTTCCCACTTCCGCTGCTTCTCCGCCCATTTAGAGTTTATTGGCAGTTTGTGAAGTGATGGTTGAGGTTTGACGATATGTGCTACTCCTTTCTCGATCAAAAATTTTAACAGCAAGGTCGGTAGGGAACACAGAAGTCGTCGACGATTTTCTCAAACCACTCGGACAGGTTTGTTCTACCTCCATGGATCAGTTTTTCCAGCAACTATTGTTCTTTACTCCCGTCCGGTTTTCTCATCCAGGAATTTCTTCAAAAGTTGGGGCATTGATTCAACAAAATTTTCATGCGTCTCTGTGAAATTTTTTTCTTTTGGTTGTGCGACTGTTAATCTGTTCCTTCGCGCATAATTTTGCAAGTAGTTTGCAATTTTACGATTCCACCAATCCTTAATCTCTTGCTCTGGTATCATTTGGCATACATTCCACTCGTGTACTACCAGCAACGGAACCAATTTTGTAATCTCACAGATCACATAAGGTTACCAATAATACACACTAAAACATACATAAATCTAAATAGATACAAGAGATAAGAACATATAGAATTAAAACAGATTATATTATTACAATGAGTCCATACAACGCAGAGAACTGAACTGAGTTCTCCTCTGGCTCAACAGCCTAATATATATGATTTACAGATGGTTACAAAATAACTACCTATTAGTTCAGTGAACCGACGTGACTTTTAGATGGCCGACCTAATCTCTTGTTTTATCGACCGACCGACTTAGTCAGCTGATCGACTAAGTCGGCCCATCGACTTAGTTAGTTGATCGACTAAGTTGGCCCATCGACTTAGTCGGTTGATCAACTAATTCGGACCTCGTTCAAGTCAACTGATTGACTTGCTCCTTCTACACCTGACCATTCATAACCAATGGACATTCCCTTAGCGCCTCACTGACCTTTTCCCTTGATTCTAGTGGCTAGTTGTACTAACCATGACCTTCTATGCTTTGAATTCTTCAAATTGCACATCACAACAAATCCAAAGGTGATATAGTTGTGATTCAATCCAAGATCAATCAAAACAAAAATAGTCTATTCAAAAATACTATCATCAATATGCAAGTGTCATCCCCTATCTATCTCCACGAGACCATGTCATCTTGTCTTTGAATTCAGGATAACATCTGGCTTTAGTCCATGCCAAGGATAAATGGATACCTTTATGATTCTTTATTTACCCATGGCACAACCTTACAAGGTACAACATAGGTTATTCCTATAGATATACCCAATCCATCAATGTTAAAACATTGAATTTCTTATCTCCCATTGACCTTCTTAACAACACATTCTTCTGTTGGTCTGAACCCTCCCAAGATTTCATGAGGCGTTCAAGTATTCCTTCTTCTTTACCATCTTTTCTAAGATGAGGTTATGTTCTTCTTACAACAATGAACATATTAATTTGTCAATGTCCAATTATGCCTTTGTTCAAGGCATCCATTCTATCTACTTCATCATCATATGGTGTCCCATCATCTATAACATAATGTCAATTCTACTTTATAGAAATGTCCTTGTACATTTATTTTTCTTCCTTCTCTGAATATCTATCAAACTTTGCAGCATGGCTGCATTCAACTGATTCTACTCCTCCTAAGCCTTAAACAACCTTTCATTATCTTCCTTGTAACTCTGCATCTCCGCCATTAGGCTTCTCATGGTGGATGCAAAATCTAGGGGAGTCTCTTGCAATCTTCTCCCATTAGACTTTGTCTCAGCATTTCCAACTTGGACATTTTCCCCCATAGCATTTTCCTCGTACTCATTAGCATTTTGTGCATCATCATGCATGTTGTTGGTTCTCATGGTTGAACCACAACTCACTTTACCCAACTTCCCTATCTGGAATACTACCTTTGAAGGTGACTATAATTCTTCATTTGGAAGAAATCTCATATATTAACAACTTTGTCAAAACACAAAATTTTCTTTTTACAAAGAACGACTATCTGAAGGGAACAATTGTCTTTTTTTTTGTAAGTGCTTTGATTTCACGCAATCTGGTGCATAAACACACTGCCATTTTTCATATTTCTATCCATACAGATCTCACTGAAAAACCCTGCTGAATTTATCTGTTTCGGAAAACTTTTCACCCATTACATTAGAAACACTTTAGAGTTTCACCTGCCATAATGGCTCGATCCTCGTTTTTCATTCGCCGTAGTGCCTTGATTATTTCTTTTTCATCCACCGCTTCATCCGCTCCATCTTATTTTTCCTTCCGCCGCTGCATCGGAATACTTTTCGAGTTTCATCTGTTGTAGCAGCTCCTTCCTCATCTTCCATCTATTATAGTGGCTCTTTCCTCTACTTCCTTCTGCCATGGCAGCTCTTTCCCCAACTCCAACCCACAACTACATCCCCAATCTTCTTTTTCTTGCCTCTGTTGTGGCTCAAAACTTCTTCTTTTTTCTCCCACCGCCAAGACAACACTTAGACGAATTTTATTTCTTCCTTCATCTTTTATCTTCAGCAACAAAAAATATCGGCATCCACCTGCCGTTGCTGCTCGAGTACCGGCTTCCACCCACCGTTGCAGCTTGAATCCCAACTTTTGCTTGTCATTGGGGCTCAGTTCTTGGCTTCCAACCACTATGAATCGACACTTCTCAGCCAACATGGAAGAATTTTCATACTTAGAAAAATTTCCAAAACAAATTCGTCGGCTCGTCTCACCCGACGCTCATCGGCTGGACTCACCTAACGTTCATCAGCTCCTTCTGGGCAACCCAGCCGCTATAGCAGCTCACTATTTTTCTTTTCTATCGCTGTTGTGGCTCAATCAACAAAACTCGCCCGCTGTGTCAGTGAATAAAGACGGTCATAGCCGTCGTTGCGTCTCTCTTCGAGTTTCTCAGCCACCACACAAAGAAGTAATTTCTCTAATACTTAGAAAAATTCATACTTAGAAGAATTTTAGAAAAAATTCCTACAGCGGAAGCAATAACATCCATTCAAGCATTGAACCTGTTCATAATAACTCATAAGCCTAGTACAAATGTAGACATAAAATACACAAGATTACTTATCTTGAAATAAGCTTGTCCTGCAACTAGCTATGTCACTGCAATGTTCCACCCAACGATAGGCCAATGTGCTCATCATTCTCTCAGCATCACTGCCACCCCCGAGTTGGGCATGATTCCACAAGGCACTACGAAACAACCGTCTCACTCATAGCCAAAACCATACATCCATAGTCAATCCAATGCACTATTGGGTTTCACAGACTGTCGAGCCAAGCGGATAAGTAATTTGGTTTTTCAGGTTGCTAACGAAACTAACCAATGACATATGGGTCCCTTGGACTTACTCAGCCAAGCAAACCTAGTTTTCAGAAAATGTTCTTACATGTTAGGGAGGCCATTCAACCACCACAAACCACCAAGTCAAAATATGAACTTAGAAACCATCCCTGAGCATTGCCGGAGCAAAAACGACCATCATTCACACCCAAATCAGGAGATCTTGTTTCCCCTAACCACTAAGGAACACAAAAACGAAATTATGGGCATGGAATAGTGAGGAAAACATCAGGAAATCATGGTAAAAACACCCAACAAGCTTAGATTCCTGAGGAAGACCAAAAACGACCTCTTGAAACCTCCAAAACATGAATCACTTCTGCACATTCACTGAACAAAACAAAAATGAGATTTCCCCCACTATGGAAATGAGGAAAACCACAGTAAAAATTCCCATGGAGGATCCTAGCCACTGAGAATTTCCCAAATCGAATTTCCTACCATGGGAAAAATGAAGGAAACAACAAAAACGTGAGGGAGAATGCCCCAGCTATCTCCAGCCGCATGAAGAAGCAAACACATGGGTGGATAAAGGCTTTGGAAGGAATTTTGCATCATTTACTTTCCCAAGAAGCCAAGAAAACATTTTCCCAAAAAATGGGTAACTTCACAAATTCGAATTTGACCTCCATACCTTTCCCATCCCAAGGCAATAACTTCCTTCACCAATTTTTTATGACTGGGCATAAAAGACAAAAAAGGTGGTTGACAACTTGATGGGTTTTTCCCCTTGACATTTGGAATTTTTCCCATAGGATCAAAGGTTTGAATAATTCCCCCTCCCTATTCCTTGTGAAACCATGGCCCCATCTCTTTAACATTGCGATGCGTAGCTAGTCGTGGTATTTTATTACTATAGCATTTTACATGGTGTCTCAACACATTGTTCCTGGCTAGAAAACAAACCACCGACATTGATTTTAATCACCGATACATAAGACACTAAATCCATGATGGTGCCTTTTCCTTGAGCTCCACACCATGATTTAATACAATATTTACATCATATGCAATTGAATACCATGGGGTCAAAACCAAGGTGTTACAAACACGGCTGAGCACAGAGAACTAGGTAGACGAGTACATATATTCTGATATTCACGAGGTATTCTTCACAGAGTTCCATGTTATACTGTATGAGTGGTTGACAAGATTGGAAACTAGACAGACAAATTACTAAAGAAGAGAAGCTATCGAATGGAGTGATCAGTTGGTTCATGAGGTAACCAGTGTAAGTAATGCTATCTCTAGAGTTGTTGATTTTTGGGTTGACAGTATCTTGTAAGGATACATTACTGAGTTCGTGGTGGACACTATAACTTCATATAGTGAGGTAGAAAGAAATATTTTCCAAGGACCTCGAAGAAGGTATCTGTTATCTATCAGTGCATGGATCAAGATGCTTGCCTATGAGAAGGGTATCTTGCTGTTTAATACTTGAGTCATGTGTCTGTGAAGGAGGCTGTGTCGAAGGAGACCTATTAAGAAAATGGGAGAGGGTGAGCTGATATGTTTTTGGAATTACATAACCTAGACTAGAAGTGAGATTCCAAAGGAGTGGAAGGAGATTTAAATTAGAGAAAAGAAGAAAAACCGAGAGAGGGTGATGAAATGTTAGTCTGTTAGAGGAGAGTGAACATGAAATTCGGTTGCACAAAGACGAAGGGTGTTGCGACGAAGAGGAGGACTATATCCTGATTTCAGAAGGATCGGGGGACTCTAAAGACTCTATCAAGACACCAAGGTCAGGACACAATTACATCACACCAACAATATCCCCAGAGGTGAGATCTAGAGTCTCATCCCCAGAGAGGACTACTAATATTGATAACGCTGGTACTGCGACCAATACAACAGAAGGTATACCTCCTTTGAACCCTTTACCAAAGAACCCCAATGCCAACTCAATGGCTGGGGTGGACATTTGGTTACCCACATTCAATGGAAATAGTGTAGAAGATCCAGAGCAGCATTGGTTCCTCTGTGAAGCTTGATTTGGTTATACCATAATGCAAACATAAAGAAGGCACAAATGATCATGACTCTAAGGGGTCGTGCGCTAGATTTGTTTATGAAGTTCTGTGCCGCACTGACCGAAACACCGCAGAAGACTCTGGACAAGATCCAACTTGCAATGATCTCTGAGTTTAGAAAATGAAAGTTTGAGTCACAGTGCATCACTAAGATCAAGGAGATAAAGCAAGCACTAGCAGAATCAGTATGGGACTTTGACCAGCGGTCAAAAATTTGATGGCCAAAGTAAGCTTCCAAATGTCAGATGTACAGCATACAGAATGGTTTATTGTTGCACTATTACCACACATATGAGGGCCATTAATGAAACAAAATATTGAATCGCAGATAGAAGTGTTGGAGTTAGCAATGAGGCTAGAGGCCTCTCCCATTGGTGATGATGCCGCAGGAATGATACAAATTCAATAGCAGTTGGCTAATCTAACAATACAACTTCAGTACATTAAGAAGGGTAAGTAATCACAAGAATATTTATGGTGCACGAAATGTAGAATAGATGAGCACACCAAGGATAATTTCCTGACTTTCATGAACTATATCACGTCAGGTGCACCAAACCCATTAAATGGCCAAGGGCTACCATGGTGTCGCATATGCCAGTCTATAGGGCATCATGATGAGGAGTGTTTATATTTGCAAAAGGATGTAAGTACCCTAGAAAATATCTTTTGTAAATTTTGTAAGTCAGTAGGACATGAAGAAAAATATTGTAGAGCATACCATATCTTAAAAGAAAAGACTGTTGACACCTACTTTATGAAAAATGAGGGACTCGCTTAGGCTGAACCAGCACAAGCATCGTATCAGCCTACACATTTCCCACCTAATCAATACCAAAATCAGTATTAACCTCACTACATGCCTCAGCAACTGTATGCACAACAAAATCACTACTAGTCACACTACCACCGTAACCAATACCCACCACAGCAACCACACACGTAAGAAAGGGGCGGTGGAAAATTCAGAGGAAGAGGTGTAGGAGGAGGATTTGGTAGAGGAAGAGGCCAAGTTACGTGCTATAACTATGGACAACTGGGTCACTATGACAGAGATTTCTTAGAACCTGCGAAGATATGTTCATACTATAAGGGACTGGACCATAATGTGGAGCAATGTCCTTATTTTATAGCAAAGTGGCAATCGAGGACCATCGCAGGACCTAACCCTATGCAGAATGCAAAACCAAATCCTAATATGAATGTTCAAATGATTGCGGCTGAACCACGAGATCCGAATGTTGTTTTCGTTGCATGAGGAGGGACTACGACTGGAGCTAAACAGGATAAATCACAAGAACAACTGCAACCACGGGTACGACCTGCGATACAGAAGAAAGTATCATTTACATCCATGAACAAAAGGAAGTATTCTTGGAGGTATGACCAAAGTTTGTGGAGACAACAGAACCATCGACGTCAAAATAAGTAAAGGAGATGCGTAAATGATTTCAACGCATATTTCAGAAGAATGTCCCACAAAAGGTTAGTAAGCTCAAATCCTTTTTGTCAAGTTGTCTAACACTAATACAAGATAAATATGTTATTGAAGAACTACAAGAAATAATAGAAGAGATACCCATAGAGTCATGACTTGAAAATAAAGTTAACCAAGTGAGAAGGAACTTTAAAACTAGCCATGAGTTAAGAAAGACTTCGTAGATAGGAGAATACAACATGGATTACAACATTTTAGACCTGGGGTCTGATGTCAGTATTTTGATGTGACAAACCTGGGGAAGTATGGGCAAGCTGCACTTGGAATGGTCCCTTGTCCAGTTGTGACTTATGAATCAGGGAAAGGTCCTACCCATTGGTTGGTTGAGTCAGGTCCCTGTTGACATTGAAGGATTACACACATTTGCGGACTTTGAAGTCATTGACATTTTTGATGACACAAACCCATATCCTGGATTATTAGGCATATATTGGGATATAGACAACCAAACTATTGTAAAATTCAAAAAGAGGATCCTCTCATTCAAGGATAATGAGATCAGAGTGGTCTCGTCCATTGATCCGATAGAAGGAAAAAGATACGTCGAGCTTGTATATAATGATGGAAAGGCTTATTACCTTGACCAACTATACATTGTTACTGCATTACAAGAAGACTAAATCAATTCGATAGCAGATGAAAACCTGAGCTGGAAGAGTGCTAGTTCTTACACATCTGAATCAGGGGAAGCTTTGGAGAATTGGAAAAAGAGACTACATGAAGTCTCTATGAGGAGGTGCGCAAGAGTTACTAGGTTCGTGCAATGGGTGGAGAATGAGCTACGTGAGACACCCAACTATGAAGGTTTACCTAACCTTGCAACCTTCTTAAATGAGTTTGAAGGACTTGTAATGGAGTTGCAGCACTTTTCCACGCTAGATCATGCACTAAAAGCTATGCCTGCTAGATCATGGTGGGGTGCGCATAAGAAGTCTATAACAAACTGGCCATAGTGCAGAAGATTGATGGAAGTCAGATTCAGAGAAGAGGTCACCCTAGTAAACCATAAGTATTTAGGGTTATCAAACATTGTGGAACATCTTAATCAATGTTGCATCATATTTGTAGAATACCCGAGGCAGGAGTGGGTACATCATTTCATACATACATTGGAAATGGCACCTAGAACCTGGTATGCATCTATGGAATTGTGACAAGGAACCCAAGAGTGGGAAGGTTTCACTAAGCAGTTTGTGCATACATTTGAATTTTTTGATGAGAACCCTATAGTTGATGTTGTGCTTTAGGTGATAAAGGAAATGATATTTGTTGAGATCCCTATTAATGAGGCTAACTCTCACAAGTGCAGTGCGACCATTCAACAATGGATGGATTTCTACAATCTAGTTGGAAACCTAGATGATGATATGAATAACATAAACATACTAGAATTTGAAGGCACACACAAAGTAGAAGGAAGTGGTATCTCAAGTGACCAGTTACTTAAACCGCTAAAATTAAAAAAGTAAACATTGGGTCATCAGACAATGCAAAGTTCGCCAATATAGGAGATTATTGGGATGAAGAGACAGTTGCAAAACTCATGGATTTACTGCATGAATATCAAGACATATTCCCTACCAAATTCTTAGAAATGAAGGGAATAGTGGGAGACTTAGGAGAGATGAAAATACCCCTGCGACCAGATGCTAAACCTAGTAAGCAACGACCATATAGGATGAACCCTAAGTACAAAGAAAGGGTAAAAGAAGAACTGGACCATATTCTTGACATCGGGATTATTGAACATGTTGAAGAGTTAGAGTGGATCAGTGCTATAGTAATCCAGGATAAGAATACAACAGGTGAATTCAAGATCTATGTCGACTTAAGGAATCTGAATGACACATGCTTGCATGATCCATTCCCAACACCATTTACGGATGAAGTGCTTGAAAAGGTTGGAGGGAAAGAGATGTATTCATTTACAAATGGATTTTTGGGCTATCATCAAGTCAGAATCACGAAGGAGGATCTTCACAAAAAAACCTTCGTCACTGAATGGGGATGCTACCATTATATGGTAATGCCCTTTGGACTCAAGAATGAACGTGCTATTTTTTCTAGAATAGCAGTCTCTTCTTTTAAATATTTTATTCATAAATTTTTTGAGGTATACTTTGATGATTGGACTATGTTTGGCCTAGTAAGAGACCATATTGAGAGTCTGCGCATGATGCTGGAACGTTGTCACCAATATCAGATTGCACTTAATTCTAAGAAATGTATTTTATGCGCGCCATTTGGCATGCTGCTGGGTCATGTCGTATGTCGCAATGGTATCTTGGTCAACCTAGAAAATATTGTGATTATCCTGGACTTACCACCACCTACATCAGTCACACAACTCAGATCAGTTCTAGTACATACAGGCTACTACCGGAAGTTTATAAGAGGATATGCAGCCATCACTGCACCTATGGAGAAACAGTTAAAGAACGACACAAATTTCCAATGGACAATAGAATGCGAGGAAAGCCTAAATAAATGGAAGACTACAATGGCCATCGCGCAAATACTTGTATTCTTGGACTAGACGAAAGAATTCCATGTGCATGTCGATGCGCAATCTGTCGCGCTTGGCATAGTTCTGACGCAACCAAGAGAGGGTGCGCTCAACCATCCTATTTATTTTGCAAGTAGGAAACTATCAACAACATAAAATAACTACATGACGAAAGAAAGAGAAGGCCTTGCTATGGTCTATGTGATTCATAAATTCCGACACTATTTGTTGGGTGGACATTTTCAGATGTACACAGAACATTCAATGCTGAAATACCTAGTCAAAAATCCAGTGTTGGGGGGAATATCTGTAGATGGCTTCTCCTATTTCAAGAGTTCGATTTTGAGGTCATTGTTAAACCAGGATGACTGGATGTTGGACCAGACCACCTATCAAGGATATAGAGTGGTGAAGAGCCAACCAACTTGGAAGATAATTTTCCCAATGCACAACTATTTGCAATCCACATGATGGATGACCCAAAGCATGAGTTTAATGCCATCGTCCACTTTTTTAGGACAAGATATGCACCTAAAGGAATGACAACTAACCAGAAGAAACACTTGGTTGTCAGAGCTGCTGATTATACTTTGATCATGGGAAATCTATATAAGATGGGTGTGGATGAGGTACTGTGTCACTGTGTCTTTAACCATGAACGATCTTGGGTTATGAGTGAAGCACATGCTGGTATCGCAGGAGGACACTACGCAGGGAAAGCGACAGTACAAAATATATTACAAGCAGGATTATTGTGGCCAACCATACACATGAATACTAAAAGCTTCTACATGCACTGTGATATTTTCCAAAGGACAGGAAAACCATCATGCCACGAAGAGATGCCCCTTGCGCCACAAACAGCCCTTCAAGCACTTGAAAAGTGGGAAGTTGATTTTGTTGGACCAATCAGCCCGCTAGGGAAGATAACTGGTGCATGCTACATTATCACTGCAACAGACTACTTGACTAAATGGGCTAAAGCTGCTCCTATTAAGGATTGTACTACTGCGACTGTGACCAAGTTTCTATTCGAAAACGTCATCACCCTATGTGGTTGTCCAAAGATACTACTAAGTGACTAAGGTACGCATTTTGTTAACAAAGTAATTGTTGAGCTAAATGCAGAATTTTAGATCCAGCATAAGAAGACGACTGCTTATCACCATCAGGTGAATGGAACGCTCGAAGATTTCAACAAGATTTTGGAGAATGCATTGACCAAGGTACGCAACATGCACCGAGATGACTGGGATCAGAAAATATCAGTTGTGCTATGGGCATATCGCACAACCTACAAGCGTCTAACATGGCACACCCCATTCTAACTAGTATATTGGCAAGGAGTTGTTATGCCAATGGAGTACATTTTAGAAAGTTTGAGAATCGTTGAACTAACGGAGATGACTAAAGGAGATGTTGTCAAGCAATGGCTGACATAGCTAGTGCAAATGGAAGAAGAATGCTTCATCGCAGGATTCCATCAGATAGTTGAGAAGCAGCGATAGAAAGCATGGCATGATCGCCACATTCGAGTTAAGACTTTTGAAGTGGAAGGACTTGTGTTGCTGTATGACAACAAATTTTTTAAACACCCAAGAAATTTAAAGATGCATTGGCTAGGTCCATATGTGGTCATGCACATCACTGATGTGAGCGCAATAAAACTTCAGAAGCTAGACGGTACCTATGTCATGGGTATGGTGAACGACATACACCTAAAATCGTACTAGGACGGCCATAACATCCTAGGTTAGAATCACACTGCGCGACGGAAAAAAAATTGGGGAAGAAGGTCCAGAAGATGTAAACATTGTTATGTCACACGTCAGTGATGGAAAAAGTGTGAGGTGCAGGAGAAGGGAGGCATAGTGCATGGAAAAGCAAAAAGGTACCAAAAGCAAAAAGGTGGAAAGTGCTGCAAAAAGCGGAAATGACAGGTTAGCTAACATTAAAGTGATGATATCCAGTGAATATTTAGGTAGCCATGACAGCTAAGTGTCATTAATTCGATGAGATACAAGGAGAATGATGGTGTGCTGTAAGGTCACATCCAAGGGATCAACCATAAATATTATCATAGAAACAACGTAGCACTCCATTTAATGACTTAATGAACAAATGTGGTAGCCGAGAAACCCATGTGACGGATTAGACATTAACCGACCATGATTGCATGACAACTACAAGACGTGGTGGTGGGTATCAGTGAAAGGATTCTCTGGCAATAACTCTTTTTAAAACCATAGAGCAAGCTAGAGAGAACCATAGCCGAGTGATTGCAGAGAAAAACCCTATCATCCCTGTTGAAGTAAGCCGACGCCCATGGTAATTTAGATCCCTAGCAATAGTGAACCATTAGACGCAACTGTTATCTTCGATTGCCTAATTGAAGAAGAGATCCCGTCACCTGAGATACAAAAACCACACCAAGAAATAGAGACTGATCCAATGGCGAGAACGTAGAAGAAACCTGCCAATGTAGTCAGTCATACTACAATTCCGACATCGGGATCACATGTTGTTTCTACCCCACCCCGATGAGCCAGAATTTGGAGGACCATCCGAATTATCACAGATGAGGAAATGTAAGCAAGTGCAAGAACTGCAAGCCAGACAGGTGTCGAGCACACCTCTTGAGGAGCTTGAAGAGCGAAGAAAATAAGCATCTAAGGCTGCTGTAAAAATAAAACAAGGAGAAACATCGTGCTCTAAGGAACTAGAAGACATTTCCACGGTATGGGAAGCGCTTATGGAGGATATGACTATTGAAAACATAAGGGTGAGCAGGCACGCAACTGAAGAGAAAATCACCCCAGAGAAAGCAGACATGAAGAAGCTGGCCTTCGAAGAGAAGGTGGCCAAGATGACTGAAATCAAGTGGCTGTAGCAAGAGGTCCAAGCGTTTCAAGATAGAGAGTGGTCTAGGGAAGCAGAATTTGAAGCGTACTAGTCAGAAGTAGCATGCATCACCAGCATTATTCAACTACTAAAGGAAAAACTTGAGACTATCGCACAATCAGCATACGCAGGCCCATCGGAACATATCAGTACTGACTAAGTAGATCAATTTTTTGTGCAATCATAAGAGGTGTTAGATGAAGTTGCGAGGGTGAAATGGATGGTGAAATAATTTTAGGACAAGGTTGGTCCTGCGGCGTAATCAGCACCAGAGTCATAAAATTTTGCAGAAAGAACAGTGAGTTTTGCGACTCAAAATTTTGAGGACAAGTCAATTTTTTTGTAGTGGCTCAGGAGAAGCCACATGTGAGTGTTGGGGGCCTGTTGGGCTAGGAAAGGAGCACAAGAAATAAGTTCATGCGTAAGCAAAATTACATCGCGTGCACGACAGGAAGAAAGGAAGGTCGCAAAGGAAGCAAAGGGACTAGGCCAGGAAGAATAAATATGCACGCGACAGAGGAAAGGAAAGAATACAGGCATACTGGTGATAACAGCCAGAAAACGACAGGTGAATATCGTGGTCGTTAAATATGGCATAAGTCCGTGGCCACACACGTATGGAATAATATTTGTAAGTAAGTTCGATAGTGCCTTGTGTCATTCCATGACAGCCTATTCTGATGGCTAATCATGACCTGTAACTGATAAGCAGTATGTAGTCGACCCTAAGTGGTCTGATAGAAGTTATAAATAAGAAGAACTCGTTGTGTATAAGGGTTGTTGATTTTCCATTGATTGTGGCTGTTATTGTTTCGATGGTTGTTCATTCACAAAGTCACACAGTTTTGTTAAGGAAGTAAGGTAGAAGGGAAGAAGACTCTAAGAAGATTCTAGTAGTAGTAGAAGGTTGTTGAGCCGCAGATCTTGTAGTTGTGTGTGCAGACCGTTAGGAGTAGAAGAAATCTACATCTGAGTGTGCAGAAGGTAGATAGAAGAGTCGATCCATGTTGTGTATGGATCAGTAGGAGTATATAGAAGAATAAAATAGAGAGCATGACAAAAAAAAAAATTGAGTCATAAATATATATCATAAGATCAGTCTGGAAGTCGCAGACTGCAAGGTGCTATATCAATTTCTCATGCCAGATGAAGAGCACCTTAGTGGTTTTTTTCAGATGGGTTTCCATGTTATTCTTTGTGTTTAAATGATTGATTGATGCTATATATGTTGATGTGAATGGTTGTTATTTTCTTACTGTATGATGATGAGTTATTGTTGAATTCCTGGTACCATAATGTTAACTGGTGAATGAATAGATGCTAAAGAATTGTTGTAATATGCAAGCAAGTTGTAGTTCATTCCTTAAAGTCGAAATATAAGTCACAAGTGGCCTGTTAGTTTAAAGGATTAGTAGCGTCTCACAATTTGTGGCAATGGTTAAGGTTAAAGACCAGGTCATGTCGCGTGCACTGACATACAGTTGTGCTCAATAAGGCAGGAACCGTCCAGCCGTCTAAGTTTCCTTCGTCAAGTTCCTTGGCTATGCGCCAAGGGACTATAATCCCTCTCCAACTGTGGAAACATGGTTCTAGTAGTTACCCATTAGATATATAGGGTGAGACTGCGCCTTCCTCGCAGGTGTTTCCAACAAAGTTACTCTGTCGGGCTGATGTCTTGTGGTTTATTGTTGGTATTGTGGTGATGTTGAACCATGGGTCAAGATAGGAAGGTGATAGAAGACAACAATATTCCTGAATATTATAGAGATAAAATCCAGTATGATAGACCAAGGAACCTTAAGCATGCCATCTGGAAGAAAAACACTTATATGAATAGAATAAGTGAAAGGACCCATATCAAAAGAATTGGAAGGATATGAAGAAGAACAAGCAAGAGCAAAGAAATAAAGGTTTCCAACCTTTAAAATTAACAAATGGTAATTCTTATCAACACGGGCGTCCAAAGGAAAAAGACAACTTGTGGAATGTTGGATATGCAAGGAAAATCACTTTTCCATTCAGTTCCTGCATAAGATGAATAACCTTCACATCATTTAAGAGGCTTAAACTATTGGATATGTAGCTAGAATTGTTAAGAAGATCTATGCAACCCTTAATGGGAGGAAATATGACCCCTAATACCAAATGATTGAGATAGAAGGTAACATTGCTAATAAAATCATATCTATTTTGATTGATTATGGAGCTAGAAAAAGTTACATTGCACCTAATCTAGTTGAGAAATGTCATTTGAAGAAAAGTAAACTTGAATTGCAAGTCTAGTACAATTAGCTACATGAGCCAAGAGGGAAATCACGGAATTTGTAAAGATGTGTCCTTTAGAAATTAATAGAGTTAAAACATTTGCAGAATTAAACATCATACCCTTGGGTTCATATGATGTATTGATTGGCATGGATTGGTTGCATGCACACCATGACATACTGGATTGGAATAATAAAACTTATACTTGTTTGGATGAAGAAGGAAATTACTGTGTGGGAGTTGAAGGTATACCTAGACCCATACCCCTGAGGTAGGTATCAGCTCTACAATTGAATAAAGTTATCAGATAGGGGTTCCATCTATATGAAATTCATGTGGAAGAGTCAAAGGAAGGAAAATATCCAGAACTACAGGATTACCCAATACTATAAGAGTTTGCATATATATTTCAAGAACCTCTAATAATTCCTTCTAATATGAACATTGATTTTTCTATCAACTTAGTGCTAGTAACAATATCTTCATATAAAGCACCTTATAGAATGGGTACTCTGAAGTTAAAGGAATTACATATGTAGTTAGAAGAGATACTAAATAAAGGCACCCAGTGTTTCACCTTAGGTATCCCATGTGTTATTTGTGAAGAAGAAGGATGGAACTCTAATACTTTGCATAGATTATAGGAAATTAAACAAAGAAACAATTAAAAACAAGTAACCCTTACCAATAATTGATGACTTGTTTGATCAGTTGAGAGGATCCAAGGTATTTTCAAAGATTAAGAATGAAGATAGCAGTAAGAAAACATTTAGAACAAGGTATGCACATTATGAGTTCACAATGGTACCTTTTGGTTTAACAAATAAACCATCAATATTCATGTGTTTAATGAATGGAGTCTTCATAAAATACCTAGATAAATTTGTGATTGTATTGTTGGATGACATCCTTGTCTATTACAAGATAGAAGAATAACATGAATAACATCTAATGTTGGTAATGCAAGTTGTTAGAGAACAATAGTTGTATGCCAAATTAAGCAAGTGTTATTTCTATCAAGGAAGAATCCACTACCTAGGGCATATCATACCTGAAGAAGTTGTTTCAGTAGATCCTGAAAAGATAAGAGACATATGGAATAGCCAACACCTAAGAATGTATCATAAGTAATATCTTTTGGATTCTCAAAGTTAGCTCATCCTATCACATCTATGTAGAAGATGGGTTTAAATTTGGAATGGAATCCTAAGTGTGAAGATAGTTTTCAAAGGCTTAAGGAAATTCTCACTAGTGCACATGTTCTAAAAATTGTAGATCTTGAAGGAAACTTTGTTGTGTGCAGAGATGCATGTAAGAAGTAAGTTGGTAGAGTATTGATGTAGGATGTACATGTGATCAGTTATCAATCTAGAAAGTTGGAGGAACATGAAAATAACTATGCCACCCGTGACTTAGAGATTCTGGCTATCATCCATGATTTGAAGATGCGGAAACATTATCTAATGGGTAAAAAGTTTGAGTTGAGAACTAACCATGATGGGTTAAAATACTTGTTTGAGAAGCCTAATTTGGATGCAAGACAAAGGAGGTGGATGGAGTTATTATGTGAATATGACTTTGACATCAAGCATATCAAAGGTAAGGAAAATAAATTAGTTGATGCGCTTAGTAGGGATATATATGCGATGCATGTAGAGGATATTAGCACTAGCAGATCAGATTTAAAGGATAAGATCATTGAAGCTAGTGTTACAAATGAACTTTATCAACAGGTGAAAGAAGGATTGAAACAACAGAAAATTCCATAGAAATTTGATAAGTATAAGTTTAAAGAAAATGGGATCCTCATTCACAGAGATAGAGTTTATGTGTCTGATGTTGGAGATCTAACGAAGATGGTTCTAAAGGAAATGCATGATGTCCCTTATGCCATACATTCAGGTTATCACAAAATAATAGCAGTAGTAACGAGACAATACTATTGTCCAAGGATGAAGAATGATGTTGCATAATATATAGCTAGGTGCATGGAATGTCAAAATGTTAAACTTGAGCATCGACATTCAACATGATTGTTGTAGCACTTTCCAATACCAGAACAGAAATGGGATGTAGTGACGATGGATTTCATCATCAAGTTACCTAAGATGATATTACAAAATGATTCTATCATGGTTGTCATAGATAAGTTGACTAAGGAAACACACTTCATTCCAGTAAAGAAAACTCACAAAGTAGCTAACACTGCATATATTTACATGAAAGAAGTAGCCATATTGAATGGTATTTCAATGGCTATAGTATCAGATATAGATTTGAAATTTACTTCTAAATTTTCAAAAGGATTGTTCGATGGGTTTGGTGCAAGTCTAAACATGAGTACAACATACCACCCTCAGATAGATGGACAGAAAGAAATATTTAACCAAGTGATTGAATATATGTTAATGATGTATGTGATGGATTAACCATCTAAGTGGGAATACTATTTATACTTGGTGGAATTTTCTTATAATAATCCAGATGATTCATATTTGAAGATGAGTTATTTCAATGCCATGTATGGAAGGAAGTGCAATACTCCCACCAATTGGGATAACCCAACATATAGAGTCATTATTGGACCAAACATATTAAAGGATATAGAGGATCAGATGGTTAAGACAAAGAAGTATCTAAAGGTAGCTCAAGGTAGGAATGAAATCTATTGAGATCAGAAAAGGACCTCTAGACATTTTCAAGTTGGATATCATGTGTTTTTTGAAATTTAGACCCAAGAAGAGTTCCTTAAACTTGGGAAATTTATCCAAGATAGCTTCCAGATATTGTAGGCCTTTTGAGGTATAAGTTAATATAGGAGGTATGTTTCTTATGAGTTATCCCTACCTGCTTGCATCAGAGTGCATAATGTGTTTCATGTGTCTTTATTGAAAAAGTATATACCACATACTAAACATGTAATGTTGAGAATATAGTTGTCATTAATGTCAAAGGTGTTCACAAATGAAAAAGGAATAACGAGCAGATATGGTAGTAGGATCAGTTCAACAATGGCAGAGGAAAATCAGTAACGGGGTTGATGACAAGGATTGATTGATTCTTTGATCAATCGGCATGAACTGAGAGAGCATGAATTAATCAATTATATCATTGATATTTCATGAATGGTATATGTTTTAGAATAACCTCGTTGCGGGTTTCTCGATCAATGATTGATCATTGTAAGGATCGATAATAAAAGAGACTTAAGTCTGTGCAGGATTAGATGGTTTAGATCGTGGTAGGAGAAAATCTACGGTTGAAAGTTGATTTCGCAAGTTAGAGTTACATCTGAGATAACCCAACACTTACTAATTTAAGTCATCCTCACAATTGTATATTGTGTGGTGGATATCTGAAGGTTTCAGATATCCATGATGAAAATAAATTTCGCTAGGTGAAAGAACACCTGAGATAAGCCTAAACCAATCTCCCATACGATCAGAGATCGTGCAGTGGAGATTAGGCATGGACAAATATCAATGAATAAGAAATATTTCGCTGATAAAAGATCAAGGATGATAAAAGGTGAGTCAAGTTGTGAAATCAAAACTAATCATTGGAGATAGAATTGAGATCAATGGCTGATATCAATCGTCAAATTAGATCGACGACGCACATCGATTCCATTGGGTGGAGTTGCACAGTTTGGGAAACTTTTTATGTGCACATAATTTTTATGAAATTTGCTTTATCATATTTGAAGTCCATCATTGATCTGGTGGGGACACATATCTGTGTAACACCCCATTTTTGACCCCGTTGCATTAGATGTATATGATGTATATATTGTAAATGATCATGGTGCAGAGATAAAGGCCAAGGCCCCACCATTGATTGGTTATGCTATGTTTCGGGTTGAAATCATCACCGATGGTATATCGGGGCATGCGGCATACATATCAAGTTTTGTCATCATGTAAATATGCATCTTTAATTAAACAACCCAACCAGCTATGTTTGCGGCAACCAAATTGAGAAGGGGCATGATTTTCACAAGGATAAGGGGGGGGATTTTCAAACCTTGAACCATGAGAGAAATTCCATGTGTCATCACCCTGTTTTGATTTTCCCATCTTTCCTTGTTTTATCCAACCACCACCATTAAAAACTGTTGTTTTTAGTTGGGGCAGATATGGCTAGGAGTGGATTGTGGTAGGACTGTTAGTCCTTGCCCACATGCACACTCCACTAGCAGATTGAACCTCACGATGGGCAGAGGAATGACTACGCCTCTCATTCCACTCACTCCACTACACCATTATTTCCCTTGGCTGTTCATTCTCATGCAGGAGTGGGAGTCTTGTTCATTCTCACGCACAGGATTTCCCTAGTTTTACTCACGCAATTTTCCTCTATGGATTTTGCGGATGGTGTGGGTGTATACTTTCCTCACAGAATGATTGTGGGTTGGTTGTGGTATCCCTTACGTGTGTTTTGTTGGGGTCTTCTTTACATTTTGGGAACGAAAGTCTGTTTCTTTTTCATGCACAGGCATCTATTCTGTTTGACCTCACGCAGCTAGGAGGAGAGCTGCTTATTGGTTGTCATTCACGTTCTTCCATAGGGTGGAATCTTGTGTGTTTTCCCTCTGTATTTTGGGGTCTGGTGCAAGTTTTAATCACGCACAAGTTGGGAGACTACATTTTCTTCCCCGATGTAAGTTGCATAAGTTTTCCCTAGTGGATTCGTTGTGCAGAATGGGTTGTTGTTCCCCATGTTTGTTAGTTGTGTATGTTGTTACGCTTTGGGGCTACTGCAGATTGTTTGGAGTCATTTTCCCTGTTTAAGCTGTAACTACTGATTGATTGCATGCGTGCAATGGTTGGTCTTCAGACTATGTTGGGAGCAGGGATGGGGGCTTGGGTTGCTTGATAAACCTGGTGTGTTTGGAAACCACACAGATAGAGCTAGAGGGCTGGGTTTCTTCTCCACAACCCCTAAATAGCACTGGAAGGGAAGACAGGGCTTGAGGGACTGTGTAGCAGAGAAGGGACTGATTCCTTGTGTTAGGTGTGTGTGGGTGTCTTAGAAGTCAGGTTAGTTCTGGTGTAGGTGTTCCTAGCTCTGTAATGGGCTCACCAGCTTGGCATTTAGCCTTTCCCAGCTCCTTGATGGCTTGATAAACCTGACCATGTTGGCTTGGATGTCTTGTTGATGGACTGATAAACCCAACTGGGTTGGCTTGGATGTGTTTTGTGTATCCTTGGCTATGTGTAAGCCTGCTTGTTCCTTATTCCTTGGAAAATCATGCCCAGCTCGGGGGTGGCAGCGTTGCTGAGAGATTAAGGAGCAGGCCAGCCTATGGTTGGGTGGAACGTTGGTTGCGTAACGATTTCTTCAGAAGATAAGTAATCTTGTCTATTTTACTTCTGCAATCATATTTTCCTATTAATGAATGTGATGAACATGTTGAATGCTTATATGAATGTATGTTTTCTTCCGCTGTATGATAAATGTTCATGTATGCATGTTCTAGTTCAAAGAATTTTGTTTCATCATTTCAGCATTTTATGAATGCACATGTTCATGGGGCTGGTTAATGCCATGGTAGCGTCCTCTTTGCTAGTCGGAGGGTTAGGGACATTACAGTGTGGTATCAGAGCTCATGTTGTAGTATGGGCCTAAATGAGTCATGAAAGATGCAGTGATAGAGGCAGGATTTCTTTCTGCCCAGCAGAGATCAGAATTTGATGACAGAAAACTTCCACAAATTTGTCTAAATGTTTGAACTGTCGGTTCATTGGAACACTTGATGGGAAGAAATTCCGATGTAGCAGAGAGCTAGGCGGAAGCACACCCGATGGAGGATAGTTGGAAGGAAAATTACAGAAAATTTTCTAAGTGTTCGACGTTCGTTAGCAGAAAATAGTTGAACGAGTACCCGCCGTTGCGGATGGCTAGACAACTANAGGCCTCCGACCGTCGACGCTGTAAATAAAGTTTAAAATTTTTTTTAAGGCCTGAAATCGTTGACTATCGAAAGAATATAGTGTTGCTTGTGCCACCGTTTCATAAGCCTAGAGCACTAGTCTTCTAATGAAAAGAGACTGCTGATACGGATCAGGTTATGCCACAATAGATTGGGCCACCGATCAGCAGAAGAGCGAAGTTGGTGGGCCGTCGTTGCAGCTGCTGATGGAACTATATCACTGACGAAAAGATGAGAATTGAGTTGATCAAGCAGTGAAAAGGGAAGACTAAAGGGAAAAATTCAAAAAAAATTCTAATTCCTGGAGTCGTCAGCCATCGACGATGGTTAGTGGATTGAACGTCTGCCATTTCGGCTGCCTAGATGACTAACCACCCGATGCACAAGACACCCGACCGTTGATGCAACACATAGGATGGTTTCATCGTCGATTAGGTTCGAATAGTTGGATGTGTATCCGATGCAGTGGAAGGAAATAGGTGAACAATCCTCCGTATCGCCGATGCAGATCGGAAGTTTGGCGATTTGCCCGCCGAAACATCAGAATGTTAGTTGGGATGAGACCCGATCCTATACAAGGAAATTTTAAGTTTTCCATGGGATTTCCTAGCAGATTTCAACTGTTTTTTAGATGGATTTCCAATGGTTTTTCAGTAGATTTTTAGGGCTAAAAAGGAGAAAGTGGCAATGATCTTATGCACCAGATTGCGCGAAAATCATAGATTTACAAAAAAAAATGAGGGTGTTTCCCTCGACCCGCCCTGCAATGGCGCAGGGAAGCCAGAAGGGGGCAATCCCCCTTGACCCCCGTCATCCCCCACAGACAGATGTTCTTTGATGAAGAAAATCTTGTGTTTGGGAAAATTTGTTATTTTATGATTTTTCAAGGAGAAGGAAACTTTGGGTTTTTCAAAGTGGAGATTTTCTCAGCAAATCCTAACTATTTTAGCAGATTTCAGTGGACTATCAATGGATTACAGGGATAAATATGAAATAGATAAAATTCTGTGTTTAGCATAATTGTTGTTTTATGAGTTTCCAGAAGAAAAGGTAAGTAATTTTGATTTATGTTAAAATTATGCATCTAACAGTGTGATACAAACACATTTGTAGAACTTTAGATAACTTCCAAGGGAAGTACTCCAGAAAGAGCAGTGTGGTAAAGCCAGAGGTGGTTCTGTCATGAGAACCCATGATGGGTATGATTCTCGAGATTCTTCCGAGCGAGCAGAAGATGCCATGAGAGAAAATGTCCGTAATAGAAATGATGACATTGAGTCCAATGGAAGGAGATTCCAGCGGACACTGTCAGATGTTGCAGCTACCATGAGAATCTTGGTTAAAGCCCAAGAAGAGAAACATCAGTTGAATGTTGCCATATTGCAGAGTTTGACAGACTTGCAAAGAAAGATAGACTTTGGACGAGATACGGCAAGGCCAGAAGGCAGTAAGAGCAGCACTAGGAGAAGGAGAAGGACTTCTAGTGGATCATCTGACTCTGAAGAATCCAACGGGGATTCCAGTTCTTCTTCTCATAAAAGAAAAAGAAGAGGGCACCATAGGGATCGCTCTAGAGATGAATTTAAGAAATCTAAACCTCCTACATTTAATGGTGAGGTAAATACTGGACAAGAGGCTGAAGCTTGGCTTCTTGGGATAAAGAAGTACTTTCAAGTGCATGATTATTCAAGAAACATGAAGGCAAGAGTTGCCATATTCAATCTGAATGGAAGGGCATCCATTTGGTGGGAACACTTCAGGAAAGTAAAGAGGATCAGTAAAAGGAGACTTAAGTGGAAGCAGTTTAAGAAGTATTTCAAGCAGAAATACCTCTCTGACAGGTATTATGATGACAAGATTAAGGAGTTCCATGAGCTGAGATTGGGACAGCAGACCATGGAAGAGTATGCAAATAAGTTTTTGGAGTTGTTAAGGTATGTCCGGTACATCAGAGTTGAAAAAGTGAAGGTCCAGCGTTTTCTGAGTGGATTGCCTTAGTCTTACAAAGATAGAATTGAGTTTTATGAACCTAGAACTCTTGAAGAAGCAATAAGGAAGGATAATTATTGTTATGAGCAAAGAAAAGGTAAACCTGATTACCATAAGGCATGGAAGGACAAGAAGAATGAGAAGTTTGACCAAAGAAAGAAAGGTTTCAAACCTCCTAACTTTAGGAATCAGTAGAAGCAGCCATCTCAAACTGCGAGTAAGCCTGTTGGAGTGATCAGAGAAAATCCTAAGGACCCACAACAGAATAGAGGGCCACTTCAATGTTGGAAATGTGGAGGACCCCACATGCATAAGAATTGTCCACTCAAGAATGAGAGTGCAAGACCATATTATAACATTAAAGAAGCAGAAACAGTGGGTCAAGTAGCAAGGGTAGTCCCTAGGATTTATGCAGCACTGGAGGACCACCAGGCAGATCACCAAGCAACTGTGGTTGAAGTAGCAGGTAAGATTGTTGAGCAATCTGTTTCTATTTTGATTGACCCTGGTTCTACTCACAGTTACATTACTCCTAGAGTAGTGGAGATTTGTGCTTTTAAGAAGGTAAAGAATAGGAAATCTTGGTTAGTCCAGCTAGCCACTGAAACTAAGAGAAAGGTCAGTGAGGTGGTAGAGAAATGTCCATTGGTCATGGATGGATTGGTCACTTGTGTAGATCTAAATGTTTTACCACTTGGTTCCTATGATGTTCTCATTAGAATGGATTGGTTAGAAGCTCACAGAGTGAAGCTTGACTGTTACAATAAGACTTTCGAATGCATGAATGAAGAAGGGAACATAGTAGTTGTGAAAGGTATTCCAAAGGTGATTTCAATAAGGTAGGTTTCAGCAATGCAGTTAAAGAGGTTCTATAGGAAGGGTTTCCAGTTGTATGTAGCTCATATTTTGGAGACATCAGGAGATGAAACTCTAAGGTTGGAGGACTATTATGTGTTATAGGAATTTAGGGATGTGTTTCTTGATGAGATTCCAGGGCTTCCTCCAAAGAGAGACATTAATTTCACAATTGAACTTGTGCCAAGAGAAGCACCAGTGTCCAAGGCACCATACAGGATGAGTACACCGGAGATGCTAGAGTTGAAGATGCAACTGCAAGAGTTGTTGGAAAATAAGTATATCCAACCGAGTGTGTCTCCTTTGGGAGCACCAGTTCTGTTTGTAAAGAAGAAAGATGGTACACTCAGGTTATGTATTGATTACAGACAGTTGAACAAGGTTACTGTGAATAATAAATATCCTCTGCCTAGGATTGATGACCTCTTTGATCAAATGAGAGGAGAAAAGGTATTTTCCAAGGTTGACTTGAGGTCTGGTTACCATTAGGTGAGAATCAAGGATGAAGACATTCATAAGACAGCCTTCAGAACAAGGTATGGACATTATGAGTTTATAGTGGTACCATTTGGTCTCACAAATGCACCAGCTACATTTATGTGCCTTATGAATAGTGTCTTCAGCAGATATCTGGACAAGTTTGTTCTTGGTTTCCTTGATGACATTCTTGTTTATTCTAAGGATGAGAAAGAGCATGAAGAGCATTTGAGATTGACATTGCAATTGCTCAGGGAGCATCAACTGTATGCAAAACTGAGCAAGTGTGACTTCTATAGAGATAGAATTCAATATTTGGGTCACATTATCTCAGAGGAGGGTATATCTGTGGACCCTGAAAAGATTGAAGCCATTATGAATTGGCCTACTCCAAGAAATGTGACAGATGTAAGATATTTTATGGGACTTGTAGGATACTACAGGAGATTCATTGAGGGATTCTCCAGAGTAGCACATGCCATCACTTCTTTGCAAAAGAAGGGGTTGAAGTTTGAATGGACATCAAGGTGTGAAGAAAGTTTCCAGCGGTTGAAGAATCTTCTCACCAGTGCACCCATATTGAAAGTTGTAGATCCGGAGAAAGATTTTGTGGTGTGTACTGATGCATGCGGACAAGGGCTTGGAGGAGTCCTTATGCAGGACAACCATGTGATATGTTATGAGTCAAGAAAGTTAAAGGATCATGAGAAGAACTATGCCACTCATGATCTAGAGCTTGCAGCCATAGCACATGCTCTCAAAATGTGGAGGCATTACTTGATGGGTAGGAGATTGGAGCTCATAACAAACCATTGTGGTCTGAAGTATTTGTTTGATCAGCCTACTCTGAATGCTAGACAAGCAAGATGGCTGGAATTTCTATGTGAGTTTGATTTTGAAATCAAGCACATAAAGGGAAAGGAGAATAAGGTAGCTGATGCACTCAGCAGGAAGGTGCAAGAAATGCATGTGGCATCTCTTAGTATTTGCCAATCGGATTTGAGGTAGCAGATTGATAGTCATGCTGCTGGAGATGAATTGTATGAGCAGGTAAAAGACAAATTGCAACAGAAAAGTATTGAGAAGAGGTATGAGGGATATAAATTGGAAGAAGATGGACTTCTAACTTATAAAGGTAGAATATATATTCCAGATGTAGCAGATTTGAGGAGAGTTGTTATGGATGAGATCCATCAAGCTCCGTATTCTAGTCACCTAGGATACCAAAAGACCATTGCTACAGCTAGAAAGCAGTACTTTTGGCCAGGAATGAAAAGGGATATGTCTGAGTACATTTCAAGGTGTATGAAATGTCAACAGGTAAAGGTTGAGCATCAACACCCTGCAGGTTTGTTGCAACCTTTTCCAGTTCCGGAATGGAAATGGGAAGTTGTTTCCATGGATTTTATTACAAGATTTCCAATGACTTGGAGACAACACAATTCCATCATGGTTGTGGTGGAAAATTTGACAAAGGAAACACATTTTATACTGGTTAAGTCTATGCATAAGACTGATGACATTGCAAAGATATTCATGAAGGATATTTTCAAATTGCATGGATTGCCGAAGGCAATAGTATTTGACAGAGACGTCAAGTTCAATTCCAATTTTCGGAAGGGTTGTTTGCAGACTTGGGTACAAAGCTAAACTTCAGAACTACATACCATCCTCAGATAGATGGCCAGACAGAGAGAGTTAATCAGGTGCTTGAAGACATGCTTCACATGTACGTGATGGACAAACCAACCAAGTGGGAAGATTACTTACACTTGGTAGAGTTTGCTTATAACAATGGGCAGTAAGAATCCTTGGGGATGAGTCCATATGAAGCTTTGTATGGAAGAAGGTGTAGGAAACCTGTGACTTGGGATAACCTAGTGAACAGGATTGTGCTTGGACCAAAATTGCTCAAGGAAA
This sequence comes from Pseudotsuga menziesii, assembly GCA_001517045.1. NCBI lineage: Eukaryota > Viridiplantae > Streptophyta > Pinopsida > Pinales > Pinaceae > Pseudotsuga > Pseudotsuga menziesii. Next base: position 416,052 of record LPNX010854886.1, read on the forward strand.
TGGAGCAATAGGTTGGAAAGATCAGGCAAAAATTTGAAAGCAGCATAGGATAGGAAGAAAAGCTATGCAGATAAGCATAGGGTGAACAAGGAGTTCATTGTTGGGGATCATGTTTACCTCAGAGTGAGGGCAAGGAAGAGTTCCTTGAAGCTTGGAAGTTGTGCCAAGTTGTCACCTAGATACTGTGGGTCGTTTGAAGTGCTTGAAAGAATAGGTCCAGTTGCATATAGACTTGCATTTCCTGCTAGCACTAGAGCTCATAATTTTTTTCATGTTTCTTTGCTTAAGAGATATGTACATGATCCTAACCATGTGATAAATTGGGATGTGGTTCAGGTGGAACCCGAGGGACAGTTTCGAATTGAGCCAATGCGCATCCTCGATAGGAAGGTCACAATGCTCTAGAACCGGGCCATGAGGCAGGTAAAGGTGCAATGGGAGCACTACAGACCTGAAGAGGCTACGTGGGAGCTGGAGGATGCCATGCGATTGGAACATCCATTTTTGTTCAATTCTACGGAACATTGAGGCGATACTAGTGTAGCATTTTGTTCAATTTTTTTGAAGCACTGAGAACAGTGCTATTGAAGGGGGAGGGGAATGTAACACCCTGGTTTTGACCCCATTGCATTAAATGTATATGATGTATATATTGTAAATGATCATGGTGCAGAGCTAAAGGCCAAGGGCCCACCATTGATTTGTTATGCTATGTTTCGAGTTTAAATCATCACCGATGGTATATTGGGGCATGCGACATACATATCAAGTTTTTTCATCATGTAAATATGCATCTTTAATTAAACAACCCAACTAGCTATGTTCGCGGCAACCAAATTGAGAAGGGGCATGATTTTCACAAGGATAAGGGTGGGGGGGGGAATTGTCAAACCTTGAGCCATGAGAGAAAGTCCATGTGTCACCACCCTGTTTTGATTTTCCCATATTTCCTTGTTTTATCCAACCACCACCATTAAAAACTACTACTGTTAGTTGGGGAAATTATGGCTGGGAGTGGAGTGTGGCAGGACTATCAATCCTTGCCCACACGCACACTCCACCAGCAGATTGAACCTCACGATGGGAAGAGGAATGACTACGCCTCTCATTCCACTCACTCCACTATGCCATTCTTTCCCTTGGTTGTTCATTCTCATGCAGGAGCGAGAGTCTTGTTCATTCTCATGCACAATATTTTCCTAGTTTTACTCACACAGTTTTCCTCTACGGATTTTGCGGATGGTATGGGTGTATAATTTCCTCACAGACTGATTGTGGGTTGGATGTGGTCTCCCTTATGTGTGTTTTGTTGGTGTCTTCTTTACATTTTGGGAATGGAAGTCTGTTCATTTTCATGCACAGGAATCTATTCTGTTTGGCCTTACGCAGCCAGGAGGGGAGCCGCTTATCAGTTGTCATTCATGTTCTTCCATAGAGTGGAATCTGGTGTGTTTTCCCTCTATATTTTGGGGTCTGGTGCAAGTTTCCATCACGCACAGGTTGGGAGACTGCATTTTCTTCCCCAGTGTGAGTTGCGTAAGTTTTACCTAGTGGATTCATTGTGCAAAATGGGCTGTTATTCCCCACGTTTCTTGGTTGTGTATGCTATTACTCTTTGGGGTTGTTGAAAATTTTTTGGAGTCATTTTCCCTATTTAAGCTGTAACTACCGATTGATTGCATGCGTGCAATGGTTGGTCTTTGGACTGTGTTGGGAGCAGGGATGGGGGCTTGGGTTTCTTGATAAACTTGGTGTGTATGGAAACCACACAGATAGAGTTAGAGGGCTGTATTTCTTCTCCACAACCCTTGAATAGCATTAGAAGGGAAGGCAGGGCCTGAGGGGCTATGTAGTAGAGAAGGGACTGATTCCTTGTGTTGGGTGTGTGTGGGTGTCTTAGAAGTTAGGTTAGTTCTGGTGTAGGTGTTCCTAGCTCTATAATGGGCTCACCAGCTTAGCATTTATCCTTTCCCATCTCCTTGATGGCCTGATAAACCTGGCCATGTTGGCTTGGCTATCTTGTTGATGGCCTGATAAACCCAACTATGTTGGCTTGGCCGTGTTTTGTGTATCCTTGGCTATGTGTAAGCCTGCTTGTTCCTTATTCCTTGGATAATAATGCCCAAATCGAGGGTTGTAGCATTGCTGAGAGATTAAGGAGCACACTGGCCTATGGTTGGGTGGAACGTTGTGGCGATGTAGCTGGTTGTGGAATGATTTATTCATAAGATAAGTAATATTGTCTATTTTACTTCTGCAATCATATTTTCATGTTAATGAATCTGATGAACATGTTGAATGCTTGTATGAATGTATGTTTGCTTCCACTGTATGATAGATGTTCATGTATGCATGTTCTAGTTCAAAGCATTTTGTTTCAGCATTTCAGCATTTTATGAATGCACATGTTCATGGGGCTGGTTGCCCAGATGGTTAACGCCATGGTAGCGTCCTCTTCTCCGATCGGAGGGTTGGTGACATTACAATCTGATGCTCATTAAGGATTCTGATGATTTAACTAGAAATCCTATTAATTTTTGTTTGGCTATGGAATAAATGAAATTGTAAAGTATTTGAGATCTATTGGACAACGTGGAAAACAACTTAGCGAATGTTTTCTTGATAAATGGATTGGGTATTGGACCTATTAATCCTACCTATAATTTGGTACGTGGATGGTCCAGATCAGTCATGAGAAATGCAGAAGCTGATTTTGAGAAGATCGACAGCGGTGAATGATTTCCGCACAAAGAAAAGGGAAAATCAACAAATCCAACTTTGATCATGAATCAATAGTTAGGATTTAATCTAGTAGGAAATATACGGTGGTGAATCATTTCTGCAGAAAAAAAATTGAGGATCCACAATCCACGTTAGATCGTAGATCGACAGCTAGAAGTGAACCCGTAAAGAAATCAACGGTTCAGAAGAAAAGAAGAAGGCGAAAAGCGGAATGCAAAAGATGAAAAATCAAAGTCTAAAATAATATCGGTTTCTACAACCCAGAATCCTCCAGCTGAATGCAGAAGGTGGAAAGAGCAAGGAGGAAAGTATAAGGTAGATAATCACAAAAAAGACTTTGGGAAATGTCACAATTAGGCTACCCAAATTTCTCCAACGAAATGCAAAAGGAGGAAAGCGGAAGACAGATAATCATGAATTATTTTGGGGAAATGTCATAGTTCTACAACCTGTAGTCTGGGAGATCGACCGTCATGAAGAGCTTGAAGGATATCGACGACGTGGAATGGTTGAGGTAGAAAGCTAAGTCTGGAAAGAAAGTTTGAGAAATGTCATAGTTAGGAAATCTGCATACCGCATCCTATCTTGGATCTATGGTCGAGAAGAAGCCCAATATAAAATCAATGGCTCAGGATGGTTGTGGAAATGGAGAATGCAAAAGGTCACGACTGAAATATTCATGAAGAGGCATGATCAATGAAATGGTGCAATGGTGAAGAGATGCATCCGAAGGAAGCGTGAAGGTATTTATTGAAATAATGATTGAAGGAAAGAATTCGTCTCTATGATTGCAAATGAGAGAGTCCAAGAAGTGAATAACAGACTGATAAAAATCAGTCCAGGTTGGTAGGGTGGTAGTAGGTGTTATATTTTTAACATTAAGCTAGCATTATATTAGGATATTTAACTGAGATAATAACAAGCACAACAATCAAACAGAAGAGACAATGAACACATTGTTTTTCCTCGGGGAAACCATAAATGGAGAAAACCCTGCAACTTCCTTAGAGATAGAATCAACACAAAATAGAAAATCCCAAAATAGTAAGATGATCTCTCGACAATAGTAACCTCTTTCTTGCTAGCCCCAGCGTCTTCTTCTTCCTCAGCTATGCACTAAAACTAAGTGTGAGTGAGTGTGTGATAAATAGAGAGGCTAGCTCTCTATTTATACTAATTCTTGACTTGACTAAACCCAACTAGGGCTGAATTCACTAGGTGAGTCTAATAACCCTAGTGCCCAGTAACTGCAGGGACTTTAACCCTTGACCAATAGGAGGGTTACCCACAATGACTTGACATGAATTGTTTACATTATAGATCCTACCAATTGAAACATCGGGGCATGACATGACTCAATTACATTGCAAACACATCCCAACATAAACATCGGTGTACAAGACATAAGATATATAAGTAAATACATTCCAAAGTTACAAATACGTTAACACTACCTCTTAACTAGGAAGGTATTCTTTCGACACAATTTTCAGCACTGGTCTTCTTCTCTTTATCGACTGGATCATCTCGCCATCTTCATCTTCAAGTATTATTTGTCTTCAAGTATTCTTTGTCCTCAAGTCTTATTCATCTTCAAGTCTTCTTCATATTCAAGTCATCTTCTAAGTCATCTTCTTCTTCAAGTCTTCTTCAACATGGGATCTGGATCATCACGACTACTGGATCATCACTACTGGATCATCATCACATATGGATCATCACTTGATTTGGATCATAATAAAGTATGGATCATCATCACATCTAGATCATCACTTGATCTGGATAATCATCATATGCTATCTCAGAATGGTGCTATCTCGATTCTTCTCGTCATAGGAAGTTCTACAGAGCCAACCTTTTTTCATGCTAGTTGTAGGCCTACCCTTCATGTAGGTCTTCAGCACTTATATCTGACCCTAAGTTAGAAAGGCACGCCCAACTCTTACATCTGACCTCATCTTGTCAGAAAGGCATGCCCAACACTCACATCTGACCTCATCTTGTTAGAAAGGCCCAGCACTCACATCTGACCTCATCTTGTCAGAAAGGCATGCCCAACACTCACATCTGACCTCATCTTGTTAGAAAGGCCCAGCACTCACATCTGACCATGTGTAAACACATCGCGCCAGAATGGCTCAGTACTTACATCCGACCTCATCTTGTCGAAAAGGATCTGCACTTACATCCAACCCCATCTTGTCAGAAAGGCACAGTACTCACATCTAACCATGTGTAAACACATCGTGCTAGAATGTCTTAGCACTTATTTCTGACCTCATCTTGTCAAAAAGGCTATGCACTTACATTCGACCATGTGTAAATACATCGCATCGAAAGGGCTCTTAGTCCCAGACTAAGGATTCCTGGTAACTAACCAGGTGCCTCCATTCTCCCAGAGAATGGCATCATCCCTTATATCTAATCAAGTGGGATCACATCAAAATGGCCATGTTCTCACATCTAATTATGTAATACTACATCCTACAGTCATATCAGAAAGGCCCTTAGTCCCAGACTGAGTATTCCTAGTAACTAACCAGGTGCCTCCATTCCAAGAATGACATTCAGCCCTTACATCTGATCATGTAGGAACCAATCCTATAGTCACATTAGAATGGCTCAGCACTCACATCTGACATGGAAGGAACCAAATCCTCTCACCATGACAGAATGGCTCAGCCCTTACATCTAACCATGAAAGGAACCTAATCCTCTCCCCTGTCAGAATGGCTCTAGGTCTCCTCATTTCCCCTTGGAGGGAACATCGATCTGGAGAACATCAAGCTTCTCCCTGAAGTACTCAAACTTCACTCTAGCCAATGGCTTCATCAATACATCATCTATCTGTTCGTCCGTCATGACATACAGGATCTTCACTGCTCCTCTCTATACCATATCCCTGATATAGTGATACTTGATCTCGATATGCTTCGACTTGTCATGGAACACTGGGTTCTATGACAACTTCACACAACTTTGGTTGTTGCAATATATACAAGTAGCATCCATCTAGAGATCAAATAAATCAGACAGTAGCTTCCTCAGCCATACTACCTCACAACTAGCTGAACAAGCTGTAACATACTCTGCTTTAGCTGTACTCAGTGCCACACACGATTGCTTCCTACTAAACCAAGAGATCACACCTAATCCCATATTGAAGCAACATCCTGAAGTGCTCTTCCTTTTGATGGCACTCCCTGCCCAATCTGAATCAACATAACCATCTAGGCTAATCTTCTGATTTGCATCATACTAGAGCTCATAGTCAACTATACCCTTCAGGTACCTCAGAATATGCTTTGCAGCAACCAAGTGAACATGTCTCAGATTTGTCAGGAACTGGCTCAAGGTGCTCACAACAAAGCAAATATCTAGTCTTGTGTTCGTCAGGTACATCAAGGACCAAATAATCTAACGATACATTGTGGCATCAACCGCTTCTGATGAATCATCACTCAATAGCTCCAAGTTCGATGCCATAGGTGTGGTTATGGCCTTACAGTCCATCATCTTGAATCTCTTCAGAATCTCTACTGCATACTTCCCTTATCCAAGGAAGTTCCATCTGCATTCTGCCACACCTCCATGCCTAAGAAATAGTACATCATGCCCAAGTCTTTCATTTCAAACTCGGTAGAAAGTTTCCTCTTAGTATTAGCAATCAACCCATCCATGCATGTTACAAAGAGATCATCCACATACAACAGGAGTATCACTAGGTTGCCATGTTCAACCTTGTAGTAAAGGCTAGAATCTGCTTTACTCTTGGTAAAGCCCAAAATGGATAGGAAACCATCAATTCTACCGTACCATGTCCTAGGTTCCTATTTCAAACCATACAGGGCTTTCTTCAATCTACACACATGAGACTCCCTGTCACATGTCTCAAAACCGAGTGGTTGTTCCACATACAGTTCCTCTTCTACTACACCATTCAAGAAAGCAGTCTTGACATCCATTTGGTGTATCTTCCATTTCATCACTGCAGCCAGATCAAGTACTGATCTGATGGAAGTGTATTTGGCTACAAGTGCAACGGTTTCTTCATAATCTATTCCTTCTTTCTGAGAGAAACCACAAGCCATTACTCTAGCTTTATATTTCTCGATACTGCCATCTGCAGCATGCTTGATCTTGTATATCCATTTGGAAGTTACAATGGACTTCCCTTTTGGTCTTGGTACAACATCCCAAACATCATTCTTCATGATCAATTGATACTCTTCGATCATAGCATCCTTCCATTCTTTTCGTTCTGCTGCTTCTTCATAGTTGGAAGGTTCTTTATCAATAATGCCACATAGTAAGGGTACGTAACTAGAGAAAGATATAGTTCTCTTTCTTCCTATGGGAGTTTCTTCTGAGGCTCCATATATTTCTACACCTTGGATAATTTCATGTACCCAAGTAGGTTTCCTCTTATGAGGATTCTTCTCCAGAGGTGGATCTATAGGTTCTTGAGTTTCTTCAAATTCTTGATCTTCTTCTTGAATTTCTTCGTTCATGATTGTGTCATGAATTCTAGGTTCTCTTGTTTCTTTAGGTTCTTTAGCTGGTCTCTTCCTTGTTTTTATGTAGATTGAATCTTTGTCAAATGTTACATCTCTACTAATGTCAATATTATTGAACCTTGGGAAGTATATTCTGTAAGCCTTCGAGCTTTCAGAGTATCCCACAAATATACCCTTCTTTCCTAAAGGCTCTAACTTCATCCTCTTTTCTTTCGGAATGTGTATGCACACAGGATAGTCAAATATTGTGAGATGGCTGATTTTTGGTTTCTTGCCGGAGAATACTTCTTCAGGAGTCTTGTTCTTGAGTAATCTGTGTGGAGTACGGTTCTGTACATACACCGTTGTTCTGGTAGCTTCTTCCCAAAGATGGATAGGAAGATCTTTATCATGAAGCATTGCTCTTGCGGCTTCCATGATAGTTCTATTCTTCCTTTCTGCAATCCCATTCTGTTGTGGAATATATGGAGTGGACAACTCCCTCTTAATCCCTAAGTCTTTGAACAACTCTTTGAATTCATTTGATGTGAATTCTCCACCATTATCTAATCGAAAACTCTTGATCTTCTTTTTAGTGTGGTTCTCGATCAAGGCTTTGAATTCCTTAAACTTGTTGAATGCTTCATCTTTGTTCTTCATGAAGTAGATCCATGTCTTCCTAGAAAAATCATCAATAAAAGAAACATAGTATACATACCCACTTACTGAACTGGATGACATTGGACCACATACATCCAAGTGAATGATTTCCAAAATTCATTTTGCCTTGCTCTCGCTACTTGGAAATGTCTTCTTTGTGTTCTTTCCTTTTGCACATCCTTTGCATACACCTTCATGTTTTGTCTGCATTTCTGGGAGACCTTCAATAGATTTGCTTGCAAGTGGTAGTGCTCTGTAATGCACATGTGCAAGCCTTCTATTCCAAATCTCATTTGGTTCTACCGAGTCATGAACCAAAGCTTGTTCTGGTTGGCCCTTCAATTTGTATAGTCCTCCTTCTTGTTCTCCAATCACTACTGCATCATCGAAAGACTTTCCTTTTGGCCACATGAGGACTTGACCATCTACAAATGCAACTCTCATTCCTTTTGCATCTAATGTAGATATGGAGAGGAGGTTCTTCTTTAGTCCAGGTACAAACAATACATCTTTCATCTTGATAGACTTTCCAGAGTCTAGCTTATAGGAGGATCCCCACTACCTTTTATTAGATACTGGTAGTCATATCCAAGTTTCACCTTGTGAGGTGATTCATGTTCAGATAATTTCAAAAAGGATTCATTGAATACTATCATGTGCTTGGAAGCACCATAGTTTATAAGCCAATCATTGCTGCCATGTGTGATAGTTCCCGTGAGAACAGAAATCAGAACATATTCTTCATCACTTGAAGAATTATCACTGATTTGTCTGTTTCTCTTTGTGGAAGGTTCATCATCCTCTACAGCATGAGCATGATGTCTTCTCTTGTTTCCCTTCTTCTTGTGAGAGCTACTCTTATTCTTGGTACAATCTCTATCAAAGTGTCCTCTTTCATCACATGTATAGTAAATGAACTTAGACTTATCTCTATGATTTCTAAAGTTATTCCTTTGATGAGAGTACTTACTTCTATGGTGGCTAGATTTGGTTTTCTTGGATTGTACTGTGAGAGCTTGATCTTCACTTCCCATCTTCTCTTCTCGAGCTACTATCCGAGATTCTTCTTGAGAGCATTCTTCCCATATTCTGCTAAACTTGACTAACTTCTTTCTGACACAGATCCCTTGAATGAAAGAGTCCCATGTCCTAGGGAGACCATTCAAGGTGTTCATTACAATATCTACATTCTCCACTTCTTCATCTACTGCTTCCAATTGTTCCTTGATCTGAGAAACCCTTGTAAAGTAAGATTGGATGGTTTCTGCATTCTGGATCTTCACATTCTTCAACTGGTTCCTCAAGGTCATCTTTTGGTTTATGTTCTTTCCTTTAAACAATTTGGTTAGGGCATCAAACATAGATTTAGGTGTCTTTAGGGAGGACACCTGTGGTATGAGGTGATCCTTGATTGAATCAGCAATGATCCTCTTTTCCATAACCAACTTCTTCTTGTGAAATTCCTTAGCCTCATCTCCCTCTGGAACTGGAACCTCCTCATTGATGTAGGAGTCCAACTCATTCTCTTCCAAGACTAGGGAGATCCTATACTTCCAAGCTCAGAAGTTATCATCTCCCTCAAGATTTTCACCAAGCTTGGTATGATGAGACATCTTAACTGAGAACCTCAAATGGAAATACAAAATATTTATATCTTACCAATTCAAGATGTCAGATCTGGATTTGGAGCTGAAATTCTACAGTGCTAGTTCAGGAGCAGATTAGGGTTTTACTTTTCCAGAGTTTTGTCCAACCAAATTCTTTGATATTGATCCCTAACTTCAATTTTGAGGAGGAGATCAATCCAAGCCTGGGCTCACTGAAAAATTCCACTTCTGTGAAAAGCCCTAATTTCCGGTAGTAGTGTCGAGTCCAAAACTAAAAAACCTCAGAATTGGATTTTGCTTCGACAGAAAGATGCACCCTAGGGAGGAGAGTTATTCCAACCTTCTTTTGCTGAAAATCTGTTGAGAGAGATTAAAAAAATAGGAATCCCTAGTTCCCGTGGCTGCATAGTGTTTTATTTTCAGGTGAGCTCTGTTACCATGTTAGATTTTTAACATTAAGCTAGCATTATATTAGGATCTTTAACTGAGAGAATAACAAGCATAACAATCAAACACAAGAGACAATGAACACAATGTTTTTCCTCGGGGAAACCATAAATGGAGAAAACCCCACAATTTCCTTAGAGATAGAATCAACACTAAATAGAAAATCCCAAAACAGTAAGATGATATTTCGACAGTAGTAACCTATTTCTTCCTAGCCCCAATGTCTTCTTCTTCCTCAGCTATGCGCTGCAATTGAGTGTGAGTTAGTGTGTGATAAATAAAGTGGCTAGATCTCTATTTATACTAATTCCCGACTTGACTAAACACAACTAGGGCCGACTTCACTAGGTGAGTCTAATAGTGCCCCGAAACTGTGGGGACTTTAACCCTTGATCAATAGGAGGGTTACCCACAATGAATTGACATGACTTGTTTACATTATAGATCCTCCTGATCGAAACATCAGGGCATGACATGACTCAATTACATTACAGACACATCCCAGAATAAACATCGGGGTACAAGACATAAGATATATAAGTGAATGCATTCCGAAGTTACAAATACATTAACACTAGGGCACGCTATAAGCCTGCAAATGGTGTTGTAGCAGATAGATACCCAGGGTGTTGTTGCATCCTTTCTATAGCAAGCAGATAAAGCAGTTTTGTACATTCATTTTATTAATGAGTTTGAATTGCTGGTTTTTTCTTTGAAGTTTCGATGATAAAATTTGTGTCTTAACTTGTTTGATTCATTTTGTGTGTTTATTTTAAAATAAAAAGACAATACTGATTCACCCCACCTCTCAGTATTGTGGGATAATCCAACAATTGGTATCAGAGCAGGTTCCTTCACTACATTTTAACCATTGGAAGGTAGATCCTATTTAAAAACCATTATGTGTCAAAAAGAAGGTTTAGCCACCAACAGACCTCCATTATTCACAGGAGAAAATTATGCATACTACAGTGTGACAATGAAGTGCCATTTGATGCCCATTGGATGGAAAGCTTGGGAAGAAACTGAGAAATAGTATAAAATAGATAGCCAAGCACCTATAGACCCAGAGGAACTAGTCGAATATGAAGGTAATTCCAAATCCCTAAATGAAATCGTGAGTGGATGTATAAACTTTGTATTTACAAAAGTTATGTGATGCAAGAATTCCAAACAAGCATGGGATAAGTTAAAAATTATCTATGAAGAAGCATCTAAAGTCAAAGAATCCAAGCTTTAGACATATAAAGGGAAGTTTGAGAGCCTTAAAATGAAAGAAGAAGAAAATATTGGGGAATACCTTATAAGAGTATATGAGGTTTTCAATGTTATTAGAGGTCTTGGAGGAAAATTAAAAGAGAGAGAAGTTGTGAGCAAGGTGCTAAGAACGTTGCCAATGAAATATGCCTCAAAAGTATCCACCCTAGAAGAATGAGATGATCTTGACCATGTGACAGTAGATGAACTACATGGAATCCTCACTGCATATGAGATGAGAATGGGACTAAATGAATCCTCAAGAAAAGAATCAACATTTAAAGCCTCATCTAAAAATCAATCAGAGAACTTAGATGATGAGGAAGCTCTTTTTATTAAAAAAATTGAGTTGGGTATTGGAAAAAATAAAGGAAAGTTACCCCTAAAATATTTTAACTGGGGAAGAATTGGACATTTTGCTTCAAAATGTACTTACCCTAAATAAGATGATATTTGATGAGAGAGAAACCTCAAAATTCAAAAACGGTGAAACACGAAACAAGAAGAATTTCTATGAGAGAAAGAAAATGTCTACACCATGGAAGATAGTGAAGATGCAGATACAAGTGAAGATGAGGAAACTGAAATTATATTCATGGGTCTAGATACTCAAGCTTCAAATAGTGACTCATATGTAGAAGGAGAAGTATACTTAAGAGCTAAACTTGTTGGCGTTCATGAATTACTTAAGAAATGTAGGAAAAAGAACAAACATTCAAGTCATATCGTTAGTGAGTTGGAAGCTCAACTTCTAGATGCCAAAAGGATTGACGAGGACATAAACTTGTAACACAAAATAAGAATACAAGAATCAGAGAGACTTGAATAAGAGATCATACAATTCAAGGAAAAGCCAGATGAAGGATCTATCTAATCAAATTTTGAGAATAGCTCAAGGATTCTATATGACATACTGAATAGCCAAAGAGCATCAAGTTATAGATCTGGCTTGGGTTTACAAAGAAAATAATCCATAATGTTTCTCCCTCACTAATCAAGGAGGAAACAAGAAAAGCTATGCTGAAGCACTAAAGAGTCCAGTTAAAAAGGAAGAGAGCAAGAAATTTTCCCTAATCTTTCAAGATAAAAATAGAAATAATATGGTTCCAAGGAGACCAAATAGATATCTACAGATCCTTTTAGGCCACTATTATTCTTGTAATAACTTTGGTCATAAAGCATTAAATTGTAAAACTTATGGGAAGGTTCTTGAATACAACAAGAAGTCATCAAGTAATAAACCAAAACGAAATCATAACCTTTTTACACTTGTTCAAAAATATGGCATAGAGTGTTACAAATGTAATAACCATGGACATATGGAAAGAGATTGTAAACTGATGGTTCCTACAAGGAAAACTGTTGTAATTAAATCTCAAGACACAAAGTAGAAGAAATATTCGAGGGAAAAGGAAGAAAAGGAAAGTTCCATGGTTTCTCTATGTGCAACAGAAAACCAAAACCTATGGCACTTGGATAGTGGGTGTTCAAAACATATGATTGATAACCAAAACAAATTCATAACACTAAAATACAATAAGGGTAACGTCACTTTTGGAGACAATTTGTCTTCCAAGATATTTGGGAAAGGAACAGTTGTTGTCAATAACAAGATCAGAGCAGAAAATTTACTACTAGTAGAAAATATTAAGCCTAATCTCCTCAGTGTAATTCAAACATGCGATCAAAGAAACATCTGTATTTTTAACTCAGAGAAATGTAAGATCAGAAAAAAGGACTTAGGAAGAGTTGTTGGCATTGTTATAAGAAATTCAAACAATGTATAAATCCTACAAAATCAAAATCAATGTTACTTAAGTATGGTTGATGAAAGTTGGTTATGGCACAGGAGGATGGCACATTTAAATTTTGAAAATCTTGACAAAATAAGTAAGAAGGAAGTTGTAAGAGACTTGCCTAAAATTGTAAAACCCCTAAACTCAATTTGTAGATATTGTCAACATGGAAAGAAAAATAGTGCCAGTTTTAAAACAAAAGAACATATGACCTCAAATCCTATGGAAATAGTGCACACAGATCTTTGTGGACCAACAAGAACTAAAATCCTACAGGGGGGATATTATTTCATGTTGCTCATTGATTATTACACAAGGATGATTTCGGTGACATTTCTCAAAGAAAAATCAGAAGCCTGTGAGAAGTTCAAAATCTTCAAGGAAATGGTTGAAAATGAGACACATATGAAGATCAAATGTATTAGATCATACAATGGGGGAGAGTTTACTTCAAATGAGTTCGATGAGTTTTGTGAGAAACATGGAATCAAGAGACAATTTTCAGCTACAAAGACTCCTTAGTAGAAAAATGTGGTTGAAAGGAAAAATAGAACAATCCAAGAAGCTACCAGAACAATGCTTAATGAAAAGATTTGTCATATGCATATTGGAAAGAAGAAGTATACACAACTATCTATATACTTAATAGAGGACAAATCAGAGTGAATAAGGACAAGACCCCTTATGAACTATGGTATGGAAGACCAGCCTTAATCAAATATTTCAAAGTATTTGGCAGTAAATGTTACATTAAAAGGAGCGAGGATGATATTTGCAAGTTTGACTCTATGAATGATGAAGGAATATTTCTAGAATATTGATCCCCCAAGAAGGCATATAGATGTTTCAGTAAAAGGTTACACAAGATTGTAGAAAGTGTATATGTAAGAATAAATGATATAGAACCAAGAAGTCATGATAGTGCTGAAAATACAAATAATAAAGACTTACAAGAGGAGAAAAGTACTCATAATAAAGAAGAAGGAATAGAGAAGGAAGATACACAGGAAAGTGAAGATGACTCCCCAAGACTTGATACGAAAGTTCCATCTAGAAGGATATAGAAGAATCATCCGAAGACACAGATCATAGGCGATAAAATTGTTGGAGTTAGTACAAGAAGACAACTATCATTTAATGAACAAGACCTACTCTCAATAGTGGAACCTAAAATTTTTACAGAATCCAGCAAAAGTAATGAATGGGTCAAATCCATAAATGAAGAATTAGATAATATTGAGAAAAAATGAGACTTAGTAACTAGTCCCAAGACCCAAATATAAGAATGTTATAGCGACCGAATGGGTCTTCAAGAACAAATTCAATCAGGATTGTCAAGTGATAAAGAATAAGGAAATATTAGTATGTAAAGGGTATGCTCAGGTATAATGAATTTATTTTGAAGAATATTATGCTGTTGTGGCAAGACTTGAATCAATTAGAATGTTTCTATCACTCTCAATCCATATAAACTTTAAAGTATATCAAATTGATGTGAAGTCTGCATTTTTGAATGGAAAGATAGAAGAAGATGTTTATATTGAAGAACTTGAAGGTTTCCTATTATCAGAAAATAGAGCCTATGTTTGCAAACCAAAAAAGGCACTCTATGGTCTCAAATAATCTCCAAGGGCCTAGTTTTCAAGGTTGGACAACTACTTAAAGAAACAAGGATTGAAGAGAGGCGCCACTGAAAGTAATCTATACTTAAAAATCAGAGACAAGAATATGATCATTGTTGTTGTTTATGTAGATGACATCACATTTGGAAGTAGTTTGCAAATACGAAGTGTAAACTTTTCTTCTGAAATGAAGAAGGAATTGAAAATGTCAATGTTGGGGAACTAACATTTTTTCTTTTGGTTACAATTTTATCAAAAAGACAAAGGAATATTTTTCTATCAATGTAAGTACATCACAGACATACTCAAAATATTTAAGATGGAATACTCCAAACTTGTTAGTACTCCTATGATCACAGGTTGTAAATTAAATAAGGACAATGAGTCTCTCGAAGTGGATCATGTTATCACCCAATGATTTTCCTATGGTTGTGGTAGGAGATCGTCGGGGTAACCATTTCAAACCAATATTTAGACTATATTCTAGCCTATATAGTCAGACTCGAGCTCTCTCTATGTCACAAACTCATTCACATATACATATATATTTCAGCAAGTGATCAAAAGGATAGATATCTGATAAGAACAAGATATTTGTAATTTTAAAGATGGTAAGAGAGACAAACAAGAAGTACCATTGGGAAATGGATTCACATCCTAGAAATATTCAAGGGGATTACAACAATAATGAGTGTTGGTTCTCATATATAATCTGAGGCAACGTGGTTGTTATATTCAGTCTAATAACTTGATGTAATGAGAGATTGAAAGGAAGAAATCCCAGTGAAACAAGATGCACCTGTCAATGGATGAATCTCTTGAGGAACCTTTAGTAGAAACAACAATAGAGGCTAATAACTTAAACAAATCATCTATATAAGGATGAATTTCACATCAGTCATTATACACAAATAAGAAATACAATTTCTGATATAAGGAGCATCTAACAAGGATGAATTCTTTACATACAATCTAGAAATCTATTGGCTGCAATGTACATACATGGAAATATGAAATACAGTAAAACACAACTGAACATGGAACAACTTGATGAATCTCATAAAACTTAGAAAATACTTTTCATTAATACTTCCAAGAAAATGTCAGAGCTACAAAAACCCAAGCATAGAAGGTTTCTGAATGAAATTTCCAACCCTAATTCCTCCGCAAAGGGTACATTTATAGTGTCATTGACTCCCAAGATCTACCTCGAAACAAAGCCAAATTCAGTTACAAAAATTAGGAATTAATCCCGAATCGTCATTTCAAATCCTAACAACTTTGAGGTGGCACATTCACCAGGATTTAAACATAAAATAGGAAATATGGAATAACATGCATGCTTGATTAAAAAAAACAATGCGGTGTTTGGGACGCAGGCTCACTTGATCGAAAATGATGTTTTAGAGCACCTCGATTTTTTTATGTTGACTCAGCTTGACTTGCTCCTTTACTGTAGGGGTGGAGTAGCCCATCTTCATTGTAAATATTGTATTTACCAACTGCCCCCTAATGTCCATCATCCTTGAGTATGTAAAACATAATTGGTCCTTCCAAAATTCTCGACATCTTTCCAGTGATCTGCGGTAGATAATTCCAGAGTGGACGTCTCCTTAGATAGCACCCGCATTTCCACATGATCCCTATATGAAAAATTCGGCAGCCATGCACACGTGGCCCTAAAAGTGAACACTATCTCGAAATAATCTACTCCATATGTGTGAATTTGGAATGGCCCAACCTGGATTGAAGCAATAGGTCATGGTATTCTTCTTATGACCACATGCCACCCTTTTCTGACCAAAAGAACGACAATCCCATTTTTACCAAAGGGTTAAACATTTTGATAAACACTTTTATCTCATGTGCCATGATGTCAATATTGGCCTCAATAGTTTATAAATGATTGTATTGATTTAACACCTTCCTGACCCAAGTGATGACAGAAATCCTATCCCTTATAGTATCCTTTTTATCTCCTCTTATGTCATCCCATCGAGAAATTCTATACCGATTTTAGCATAGTCCACAAGTTTGTTGATGTATTTGTAACTTCAGAATGTATTCACTTGTATATTCCATGTATTGTACCCCGATGTTTATTCCGAGAATTATCTATAATGTAATTGAGTCATGTCATGCCTTGATGTTCTGATCGGGAGGTTCTATAATGTAAACAAGTCATGTCAAGTCATTGTGGGTAACCCTCCTATTGTTCAAGGGTTAAAGTCCCTGCAGTTGTAGGGCCCTAGGGTTATTAGACTCTCCTAGAGAATTCAACCCTAGTGAGTCATTGTTAAGTTAGGAATTAGTATAAATAGAGAGTGAGCCTCTCTATTTATCACACACTCACTCACACTCATTTGTAGCGCATAGTTAAGGAAGAAGAAGTTGTTGGGGCTAGAGAGAAAGAGGCTACTGCTATCGGGATATCATCTTACTATTTTTGGGGCTTTGCTATTGGTGTTGATTCTATCTCTGAGGAAGTTGTGGGTTTTTCTCCTTTACGGTTTCCCCGAGAAAAATCTTTGTGTTCATTTTCTTATGTGTTTGATTGATCTGCTTGTTATTCTCTCAATTAAGATCCTAAGTTAATGCTAGCTTAAATGATAAAAATATAACATGGTATCAGAGCTAACCTAAGAAGAAGACACTATGCAGCTGCGAAAACTAGGGCTTCCTACTTTTTGGATCTCTCTCCACATATTTTCAGCAAAAGAAGGTTGGGCTAACTCTCCTCTCCAGGTCGCATCTTTCTGTCGAAGCTGAATCTGATTCTGAGCTTTTTCAATTTTTGACTTGACACTACTCCCAGAAATTAGGGCTTTCCACAGAAGTGGAAATTTTGAGTGAGCCCAGGACTGGATTGATCTCCTCCTCAAAATAGAAGTTTAGAGATCAAGATCAAATCTTTTGGTTTGACATAACTCCGGGAAACTCAAACCCTAATCTGCTCCTGAACCAGCATTGCAGAAATTCAGCTCTAGATCCAAATTTGACATTTTAACCTGGTAATATCTAAATATTTTGTATTTCCATTTGAGGTTCTCAGTTAAGATGTCTCATCATACCAAGCTTGATGAAAATCTTGAGGGAGCTGATAAATTCTGAGCCTGGAAGTATAGGATCTCCCTGGTCCTGGAAGAAAATGAGTTGGACTCCCACATCAATGAAGAGATTCCAGTTCCAAAGGGTGATTAGGATAAGGCCTTACACAAGAAGAATTTGGTTAAGGCTAAGAGGATTATTGCTGATTCAATCAAGGATCACCTCATACCACAGGTGTCCTCCCTAAAGACACCTAAAGCTATGTTTGATTCCCTAACCAAACTGTTTGAAGGAAAGAACAGAAACCGGAAGATGACCTTGAGGAACCAATTGAAGAATGTGAAGATCCAGAATGCAGAGACCATACAATCATACTTCACAAGGGTCTCCCATATCAAAGAAAAACTTGAAGCAATGGATGAAGAAATGGAGAATGCAGATATTGTAATGACCACTTTAAATGGTCTCCCTAGGACATGGGACTCTTTCATTCAAGGGATCTGTGCTAGAAAGAATTTAGTCAAGTTCAGAACACTATGGGAAGAATTCTCTTAAGAAGAAGCTTGGATATCATCTCGAGAAGAAAATATGGGGAGTGAAGATCAAGCTCTCACAATACAATCCAAGAAAACCAGAACTAGCCACCACAGAGGTAAACACTCTCACCAAAGGAGTAACTTTAGAAATCCAAGAGATATGTCTAAGTACATTTGCTATACATGTGATGAAAGAGGACACTTTTCTAGAGATTGTCCTAGAAACAAAAGTAGCTCTCACAAGAAGAAGGGAAACAAGAGAAGACATCATGCCCATGCTGTAGAGGATGATGAAACTTACACAAAGAGAACCAGAAAAGATAGTGATGATTCTTCAAGTGATGAAGAATATGTTCTGATTTCCACTATCACGGGAACTATCACACATGGCAGCAATGATTGGCTTATATAAAGTGGTTCTTCCAAAAATATGATAGGATTCAAGGAATCCTTTGTGAAACTATCTGAACATGAATCACCTCACAAGGTGAAACTTTGAGATGATTACCAGTATCCAATAAAAGGTAGTGGTGAATCCTCATACAAGCTAGACTATGGAAAGTCTATCAAGATGAAAGATGTATTGTTTGTACCTGGACTAAAGAAGAACCTCCTCTCCATATATGCATTGGATGTAAAAGGAATGAGGGTTGCATTTGTAGATGGTCAAGTACTCATGTGGCCAAAGGGAAAGTATTTTGATGATGCAGTAGTGATTGGGGAACAAGAAGGAGGACTATACAAATTGAAGGGCCAACCAGAAAAATCTTTGTTTCATGACTCAGTAGAACCAAATGAGATTTGGCATAGAAGGATTGCACATGTGCATTACAGAGCACTACCACTTGCAAGAAAATTTGTTGAAAGTCTCCCAGAAATGTAGACAAAACATGAAGGTGTATGCAAAGGATGTGCGAAAGGGAACAACACAAAGAAGACATTTCCAAGTAGCGAGAGCAAGGGAAAAGGAATCTTAGAAATCATCCACTCTGATGTATGCAGTCCAATGTCATCCAGTTCACTAAGTAGGTATGTATACTATGTTTCTTTTACTAATTATTTTTCTAGAAAGACATGGATATAATTTATGAAGAACAAAGATGAAGTATTCAGCAAGTTCAAGGAATTCAAAGCCTTTATCAAGAACCACATAGAAAAGAAGATCAAGACCTTTCGGTCAGATAATGGTGGAGAATTCACATCCAATGAATTCAAAGAGCTATGCAAAGACTCATGGATTAAGAGGGAGTTATCCACTCCATATAATCCACAACAGAATGGGATTACAGAAAGAAAGAATAGAATGATCATGGAAGTAACAAGGGCCATGTTTCATGATCAAGATGTTCCCATGCATCTATGGGCAGAAGCTTCTAGAATAGTGGTATATGTACAGGACTGTACTCCACATAGAGTACTCAAGAACAAGAAACTTGAAGAAGTCTTCTCTAGCAAAAAACTAGAAGTCAACCATCTCAGAATATTCGGTTGTCCTGTATACATACACATTCCGAAACAAAAGAGGATGAAGTTAGATCCTTCGGGAAAGAAGGTTATATTTGTGGGATACTCTAAAAGCTCGAAGGCTTACAGAATATACTTTCCAAGATTCAAGAAGATTGACATCAGTAGAGATATAACATTTGACGAAGATTCAGCCTACATCAAATCCAGGAAGAGACCGGCTGAAGAACCTAAAGAAAGAGAAGCACCCATAATTCATGATACAACCATGAACGAAGAAATTCAAGAAGAAGATCGAGAATTAGAAGAACCTCAAGAACCTATGGATCCACCTCAGGAGAAGTATCCTCACAAGAGGAAACTTGCTTGTGTATGTGAAATTATCCAACGTGCAGAAAGATATGGAGCTTCAGAAGAAACACATAGAGGAAGGAAGAGAATTAGGTCCTGCTCTAGTTATGTAGCCCTTCTATGTGACATTATTGATAAAGAACCTTCCAACTATGAAGAAGCGGCAGAACAGAAGGAATGGAAGGATGCTATGATCGAAGAGTATCAATCGATCATGAAGAATGATGTTTGGGATGTTGTCCCAAGACTAGAAGGGAAGTCCATTGTAACTTCCAAATGGATCTACAAGATCAAGCATGCTGTAGATGGTAGCATAGAAAAATATAAAGCAAGATTTGTGGCTCGTGGCTTCTCCCAGATGGAAGGAATAGACTATGAAGAAACTTTTGTATGTGTAGCCAGATACACTTCCATCATATCAGTACTTGCTCTAGCTATAGTGATGAAATGGAAGATACACCAGATGGATGTCAAGACTTCTTTCTTGAATGGTGTAGTGGAAGAGGAAGTGTATGTGGAGTAGCCACTTGGTTTTGAGGCACATGACAGGGAGTCTCATGTGTGTAGATTGAAGAAAGCCTTGTATGGTTTGAAACAGGCACCCAGGACATGGTACGGCAGAATTGATGGCTTTCGATCCAGTTTGGGATTTACCAAAAGTAAAGTAGATTCCAACCTTTACTACAAGGTTGAAAAAGGTAACCCAATGATACTCCTAATGTATGTGGATGATCTGTTTGTAACAGGTATGGATGGGTTGATTGCTGATATGAAGAGGAAGCTTGCTGCCGAGTTTGAAATGAAAGACTTGGGTATGATGCATTATTTTCTAGGCATGGAGGTGTGGTAGAATGTGGATAGAATCTTCCTTGGACAAGGGAAGTATGTAGTACAGATCCTGAAGAGGTTTGGGATGATGGGATACAAGGCCATAACCACACCTATGGAATCGAACCTGAAGCTATTGAGTGATGCTTCATCAAAAGTGGTTGATGCTACAATGTATCATCAGATGATTGGGTCCTTGATGTACTTGATGAACATAAGACCAGATATTTTCTTTGCTGTGAACACCTTGAGCCAGTTCCTGACAGATTCGATACATGTTCACTTGATTTCTGCAAAGCATATTCTAAGGTACCTAAAGGGTACAGTTGATTATGGGCTCAAGTACGAGGTGAATCAAAAGATTAACCTGGAGGTTTATGTTGATTCAGATTGGGTAGGAAGTTCCATCGATAGGAAGAGCACTTCAGGATGCTGCTTCAGTATGGGATCAAGTGTGATCTCTTGGTTTAGTAGGAACTGAGTACAGCTGAGGCAGAGTATGTCGTAACTTGTTCAGCTAGTTGCGAGGCAGTGTGGCTGAGAAAGCTACTGTCTGATTTATTTGATCTCTAGTTGGATGCTACCTATATATATTGCAACAACCAAAGTTGTGTGAAGTTGTCGGAGAACTCAATGTTCCATTACAAGTCGAAGCATATCAAGATCAAGTATCACTATATCAGGGATAGGGTGTAGAGAGGAGCAGTGAAGCTCTAGTATGTTGCGATAGACAAACATATAGCTGATGTGTTGACAAAGCCATTGGCCAGAGTGAAGTTTGAGTACTTCAGGGAGAAGCTTGGTGTTCTCTAGATCGAGGTTCCCTCCAAGGGGAAATGATGAGACCTAGAGCCATTCTGACATGGTGAGAGGATTAGGTTCCTTCCATGGTCAGATGTAAGGGCTGAGCCATGCTGTCATGGTGAGAGGATTGGTTCCTTCCATGTCAGATGTGAGTGCTGAGCCATTCTGATGTGACTGTAGGATTGGTTCCTACATGATTAGATATAAGTGTTGAATGCCATTCTTGGAATGGAGGCACTTGGTCAATTACCAGGAATACTCAGTTCGGGACTGAGGGCCATTCTGATATGACTGAGGGATGTAGTATCACATGATCAGATATAAGTGAAGGGTCATTCTAATGTGATTGATGGATGTGTTCCCACTTGATCATATATAAGGGCTGATTCCATTCTCTGGGAGAATGGAGGCACCTAGTCAGTTACCAAGAATCCTCAGTTTGGGACTAAGAGTCATTCTAATGTGGTGTGTTTGCACATGGTCAAATGTAAGTGCAGTTCCCTTCCTATGCGGTGTGTTCGCACATGGTAAGATGTAAGTGCAGAGCCCTTCTAATGCGGTGTGTTCGCACATGGTTAGATGTAAGTGCAGAGCCCTTTTGATGCGGTGTGTTCATACATGGTCGGATATAAGTGTTGAGCCATTCTAGCGCGATGTGTTTACACATGGGTATATGTGAGTATTGGGGCTTTCTGACAAGATGAGGTCAGATGTGAGTGTTGGGTGTGCCTTTCTGACAAGATGAGGTCAGATGTAAGAGCTGGGTGAGCCATTCTAACTTTTGGTTAGATATAAGCATTGAAGACCTACATGAAGGCTAGGCCTACAACCATCATGAAAAAGGGTTGGCTCTGTAGAACTTCATGTGACGAGAAGAATCAAGAGATAGCACCATTTTAAGATAGCACTGATGATGATGGTCCAGGCTTGATGATGATCCATATGTGATGATGATCCAGAATTGATGATGATCTAGATCAAGTAATGATCCAGATTTGATGATGACACAGTGATGATGATCCAGCAGTGATGATCCATATCTAGTGATGACCCAGATCCCGTGATGAACAAGACTTGAAGATGAAGATGACTTGAAGATAAAGAATACTTGAAGATGAGGAAGACTTGAAGATGAATATGACTTGAAGATGAAGAAGAATTGAAGATGAAGACAACTTGAATATGAAGATGACGAGATGATCCAGTCGATACAGAGAAGAAGACCAGTGCTGAAAAGTGTGTCGAAAGAATACCTTCCTAGTTAAGATGGAGTGTTGATGTATTTGTAACTTTGGAATGTATTCACTTGTATATTTCATGTATTGTACCCCGATGTTTATTCCAGGAAGTATCTATAATGTAATTGAGTCATGTCATGCCCCAGTGTTATGATCGATAGGTTCTATATGTTGAAATATTGTAACTTCGAAGAATATTATATATGTATCTTTTGTGGTCCCCGATGGTCCTACAGGGAGAACCACTTGTATTACATTGTACCTCGATGCTTCTAATCAAAATAACTAATAAGAGTCATGAGGTAGTCCCCTCTAATTGTAAAGGTGGGTCATTAGCACCCCAGTGTGGCTACTTGAGCCTACATGATTTAACTCGAGCCTACATGTCGAATGAGTTAGTTAAAGTGAACAGATGAATATAAATAGAGGTGTGGTGCTCCTCATTGGAGACACACACTCTCACTTGTGTAGCGCATTAGTGGAGAAGAGAAGTAGCTGGAGAAGGAGGAGGATCAGGCTTTGATCTCCTTGTTGGTTTTATCTTTTATCTTTTATCTTTTTGGGGAATCTATATTGAGGAATATTTTGCTAGGGTTTTCTCAGGATAAATATTTGTGTTTTTTTTTTTATGGTTGTGCTTGTCTATCTTTCAGTGATCCTGTTTATATGCTTTTGTTATGAAAATGAAATGAAGTACTGATGTCTTAGCTAAGCATATGAAAAGTTAACATGGTATTAGAGCCACCCTGAAAAGAAGACATTGTGCAGCTACAGAAACTAGGGATTCTTACTTTCTGGTTCTCTCTCCACAATCTATCAGAAAAAGAAGGCTAGGATGACTCTCCATTGAAGGGCGCATCTTTCTGTCGAAGCGAAATTCGATTTCGAGCATTTTTAGTTTTTGGTGTGGGAAATTAGGGCTTCTTGTAGAAGAATAATTTTTGAGTGAGCCCAACATAGGATTTATCTCCTCATGAAAATCAAATTTTAGAGACCTGGATCAAGATTTTTGGTTGGGTGAAACTCTGGTAAAGTCAAACCCTAGTTTGACTCGGAGCTAGAAAAACCCTAAATACTAAAAATGCTAAGTTTTGGTATATTCACTATATCCCAATAGTGGTGAAGGTTCAGGAGATAAAAATATCAGAGACCAAATATATAATCCTATTGAACACTGTATCCAAAATTCAGCCTCATATTCTCTATATTCCAGAAGATATGATCCCTCCAAGTTAGGGTTCCAGCCTCTTCCAGAATTCATCCCTAAACAGGACACCTAGGGAAAATTTCTATAGATTGGGATAAAGAGGTCCAAATAAAATTCATAAAGATGTTTCAGAAATATAACGGACGTTAATTTTTGTATTCCAAATTTCAGAACCTGAAGATGAACCAATGACACGTGGCATGCCATACAACTTCACTATTCCGAATAGTCCTGTAACAGGTCACCTTGGGAAAATGATCATAAATCCCAATTGGTGAAAAAAATTCTGCCAAAACCTATGGTTTTGGATCAGGAACATGCTAGGTTACCTCAGTGCAAAATTGTAGACACATAGAAGCAGTAACTTCGTAGATATCATAGAAATAGTAACAGGAATTTCTGCAGAAGAAATTGGAAAACTAGGGCTTCCTGTTCCAGGAGCTTCCCTCCACTGTTTTCAGAAAAGGAGTACATTGGACAGCTCCATTTGAAGAGATATATCTTTCTATCCAATCATATATGAAAGATTCCAAGTTTTGAAAATTAGGGTTTCTCTGAAAAACCCTAGATCAACCAGCTCTCGAAGCAGGATGGACACCTCAAATCGGTAAGATCTAATATTTTGCTATTTGCATTTGAGGTTCTCATTTCAAAGTGATATATCACATCAGCTTGATGATAAGCTTGATAAAGTTGAAAAATTCCAATCATGGAAGTATTTGATCTCTCTGAAGAAAATGAATTGGACACCTACATGAGTAGAGAGGTTCCAGTTCCATACGAAGGTGAGGCTCAAAGCCTTACACAAGAAGAACTTGATCAAGCTATTTGAAGATAAGAACTTAAATCAGAAGATGGATTTGAGAAAATAGTTGAAGAATGAGAAGAATAATATGGGAGAAATTGAATATCAAGCTCTCACCATTCAAAGAAGATCCCTCAAGAGATGAGGAATATGAAAAACTCAATTCTTTAAGAACCTCTTATTCATCTTATCATTTGGATAAGAAATGATGATTTCATGAATGAAGAAGATGATAAAGCAGAATGATCAAGATGGAGTCTACCCACTAAATAAATAAAAGATAAGTATTCAATTGCCATTTCATGATATTGTTTTGTTATGCATTTGATTGTATTCAGTTGATGTGTTATGCATGATAGATTGTTTACATTAATACTACTAATATGCATGTGATGGGTAAGTAGCTCATGGTGCTATACAACTCTCCAGTGCTACTTATCAAACCTCTTTGCTGACATATTGGATTAGTGCACAATCTCAATGATGCCATAGTAGAGATGGAAGGCATATAGAAAGTTTCTGTGAGATATGGATGAATGTTGTATTGGCTAAATAGTTGGATGATGCATAAGAATTTGTTGTTATGCATATGTTTTATGAAATAGTTCTAACCATGCAACTGGTGCATTTGAATTGTAGGAAAGGTCTTGTACAACCTTCTACAAGAAAAGAAGGATGAGACTTGTTCCAAAGAACAAATGATGACAATTCAATAAACATGAATCTGAAGCTCCCAGGGTCAGAGACACCATGACAGAAGAAAGATCTCCAGAGAGCAGTAGATCCACCTCAAAGGATGAAGACCACCATGGGTATGAGAGATAACTCAAGATGAAGAAAAGAATGCTATGAAAGAAACTATGATCAAAGAATAATAGTTGATCATGGGGAATGATGTATACAATATGATTTAGAGACATAAAGGGAAGTACATAGTATTGTCCATATGGATCTACAAGAACAAGTGTACAAATAAAGGTTTGTGATTTTCCTCAGAAAGAATAGACTATGACATGACATAATCTATTGACCAGTATATATCAAGCATAGAACCACCTGTACAGAATGAAAAAGGAATATAATACTCCACTTCAAGTGGAGTGACTACAAAAGATATCTGAGTTTGACACGGTATGACATGATGGACAGCTTCTTGATGGATTGAGACTTTACCAAGAGTAAAGTGGGTTCCAACCTTCAAAGTTGAATGCAGAAAACTAGGATATGTTGATGATCTAACAAGATGAACTCATGGAAGATGTTATGATGAAATAATACTAGAATGATGTATGGGATATAGTTCCCAAACCAGAAGGAAAGAGTATTGTATCCTCCAAATGGATATACAAAATAGAGCATGCAGCTGATGGAAGTATCGAGAAGTATAAAGCAAGATTTGTGGCCAGAGGTTTCTTTCAAAAAGAGGGAATTAATTCTGAAGAGACACTTAATCCATGAAGTAAGGTACACTTCCTTCAGAAATATCATGGTAGTTTCTTCCATGGTGAAGTAAAGACAAGCCTTCCTTAATGGTATGATTGAGAAAGAGTTTTACATCGAATAGTCACGAAGATTTGCAGTTGCAGCCAAACAGATTCACATATGCAAGTTGAAGAAGGCCCTCTGTGGTCTTAAACAAGCTCCCAGAGATTGGTATGGAAGAATAGATAGTTTCTTGTCAAGCATGGGATTTACCAAGAGTAAAGCTGATCCTAACCTTTATCTCAAGGTTGTAGAATATGAACTTGTCATCCTGTTATTATATGTGGATGACTTATCCTTGACAGGAACTGAGAAACAGGTCATGGAAAACAAGAAGAAACTAGCAGAAGAATTTGAGATGAAAGACCTTGGGTTAATGCATTATTTCCTAGGTCTGGAACTATGGAAAAGTTCAGAAGAAATCTTTCTCAACCAGGGAAAGTATGCGGTAGAGATATTGAAGAGATTCAATATGTTGGAATGCAAAGTCATGGACACACCCATGGACTCCAACCTGAAGCTGTTAGCTGATGAATCATCAGAGTTAGTGGATATGACTCATTACAAATAGATCATTGGTTCATTGATGTACTTAACAAATACCAGACCAGACATTTGTTTTGTTGTGAACACATTAAGTGAATATCTTGTTCAACCAAGACGAGTTCACCTAGTAACTGCAAAACACGTGATGAGATATCTGAAAGGGACTATACACTTTGGTTTATATTATGATGGTAGCCATGAGTATAGATTGTATGGCTACACAGATGCAGATTGGGCTGGAAGTATCTTAGACATGAAAAGCACATTAGGTAGATGCTTTTTTTTGGGGTCTGCTATGAGTTCATGGTTTAGCAGGAAAAAGTCCAGTGTTTCTCGTAGCATGGCTGAAGCAGAATACATAACAGATTGCTCTGTTAAGTTGTGAAGCCATATGGCTTTGAAAGCTGATATCAGGTCTCTTTGAACTGAAGATGGATACTACATTGATTCTATGTGATAACAAGATTTGTGATAATAGAGAACCCTGTGTTCCGTCGTAACACATAGAAATCCGGTATTTCTACATTCAAGATAAAGATACAGATGATGATGATTCTGTATTTCTATACTAAATATATATATGATGATGATTTCAGTATTCCCATACTGAAGATATAGATGATGTTTCAGTATTTACATACTGTAGATGCAGATGATGGTGACCTGATGATGCTTTCAGTACTCACATACTGGAGATATAGATGATGATAGTTCAGTATTCACATATTGAAGATGTAGATAAAGATGGTTTAGATGATGATGCGCTGACAAAGCCTCTGTCTTGGGTAAAGTTTGAACACTTTCGAGACAAGCTTGGTATGGTTCAGAAAGACCTTCCCTGAAAGGGGGAGTAGTGATGTTGCAGTGGGATGGTATCATCCCTGGACACTTGCCCTAAAGTTATCTAGAGACCTCGGTCTTCGAGAATGAAGAGGGATTGTATCATCCTGGGACATATGTCCAGAAGTGATCCGAAGACCTCGGTCTTTGAGAATGAAGTGGGATTGTATCATCCTTGGGCACTTGCCCTAAAGTGATCTGGAGACCTAGGTCTTTAAGAATGAAGAGGGATTGTATCATCCTGGGACATATGTCTAGAAGTGATCCAGTGACTTCAGTCATCGAGAATGTGGCAGGATTGTATCATCCTTGAACTTCGGTTCATAATGGATCCAATGTAACTTTGGTGATCGAGAATGTGGTAGGATTGTATCATCCTTGAACTTCAGTTCAGAACGGATCCGATGTAACTTTGGTCATCGAAAATGTGGTAGGATTGTATCATCCTTGAACTTTGGTTCAGAACGGATCCGATGTAACTTCGGTCATCGAGAATGTGGTAGGATTGTATCATCCTTGAACTTCGATTCAGAACGGATCCGGTGTAACTTTGGTCATCGAGAATGTGGCAGGATTGTATCATCCTTAAACTTCGGTTTAGAACGGATCCGATGTAACTTCAGTCATCGAGAAGGTGGTAGGATTGTATTATCCTTGAACTTTGGTTCAGAATGGATCCGGTGACTTCAGTACTTGAGAACGTGTGTTGATCCCATAATTCCTAGAGGAAGGATTGTCTGAGTTCCACATCTGTGTTGATCCCGTAATTCTAAAAGGAAGGATCGTTAGTAACTCCGTAAAGACCTAAATCCCATAATTCCGAAAGGAAGGATCATTGAATTGATCTCGTAATTCCAATAGGAAGGATTTTCTTAGTTCCACAGATGTGTTGATCCCATAATTCCAATAGGAAGGATTGTCTGAGTTCCACATCTGTGTTGATCCCGTAATTCCGAAAGGAAGGATCGTTAGTAACTCCGTAAAGACCTAAATCTCGTAATTCCGAAAGGAAGGATCATTGAATTGATCCTGTAATTCCAATAGGAAGGATTATCTGAGTTCCACAGATGTGTTGATCCCGTAATTCCAATAGGAAGGATTGTATGAGTTCCACAAATGTGTTGATCCCGTAATTCCGAAAGGAAGGATCGTTAGTAACTCCGTAAAGAGCTAAATCCCGTAATTCTGAAAGGAAGGATCGTTAGTAACTCCGTAAAGACCTAAATCCCGTAATTCTTAAAGGAAGGATCGTTAGTAACTCCATAAAGACCTAAATCCCGTAATTCCGAAAGGAATGATCATGTTGATGTTTTTATGATGTTGATGTTTTTATGATGATGATGATGTTTCTGATCGAAAGATCAGATGTTGCTGATGATGATGATGTTCTCTGATCGAAATATCAGAAGTTGCTGCTGATGATGATGTTCTCTAATTGAAAGATCAAAATATGATGATGATGTTGTTACTAATGATGATGATGTTCTCTGATCGAAAGATTAGAATATGATGATGATGATGTTTCTCTGATCGAAAGATCAGAAGTTGCTGATGATGATGATGTTCTCTGATTGAAAGATTAGAATATGATGATGACGATGATGATCTCTGATCGAAAGATCAGAATATGATGATGATGATGTTTCTCTGATCGAAAGATAAGAAGTTGTTGATGATGATGTTCTCTGATTGAAAGATCAGAATATGATGATGATGATTTTTTCTGATCGAAAGATCAGAAGTTGCTTATGATTATGATGTTGCTGATGATGATGATGTTTTCTGATCGAAAGATCAGAATGCGATGATGATGATGATGTTTCTGATTGAAAGATAAGAATGTGATGATGATGAGATCCTGATGATGATGATGCCGTATTATCAAAGTATGATGATGATGACGTACTGATCGAAAGATCAGAATATCATGATGAGTTGATGTTAGAGTATGATGATGTTCGGTTGATGATGGTTCTGATCGAAATATCAGAGGCTGATGATAATGATGAGTCTGATTGAAAGATCAGAGTATGATGATGATGTTGTTGCTGATCGAAAGGCCAAAGTGTTGAAGAAGATGTTGCTGATATAAAGGTCAAAGTGTTGAAGATGATGTTGCTGATCAAAAAGTCAAAGTGCTGAAGATGTTGCTGATCAAAAGGTCAAAGTGCTGAAGATGTTACTGTTGATTGAAGAGTCAAGATGCTACTGATCGAAGCGGTCAAAGTACCGATGATGCTGAAGATTGAATATTGAAGATGAAGACTACATGATGTTGAAAAGCTTCCAATGATTTATAGATGTGTTACCCTACTGATGTTGATGATTTCCTCTATCTCTCTCCTACTATTGTTGTTGTTGATGTTGTTGTAGAATACCCTTCTCGTTAAGGGGGAGTGTTGAAATATAGTAACTGCGAAGAATCTTCTGTATGTATATGTTGTGGTCCCCGATGGTCCTACTAGGAGAACCACTTGTATTACTTTGTACCCCGATGCTTCTAATCAGAAGAACTAATAAGAGTCATGAGGTAGTCCCCTCTAATTGTAAAGGTGGGTCATTAGCACCCCAGTGTGGTTACTTGAGCCTACATGTGTAACTCGAGCCTACATGATTTAACTCGATCCTACGTGTCGAATGAGTTAGTTAAAGTGAACAGATGAATATAAATAGAGGTGTGGTGCTCCTCATTGGAGACACACACTCTCACTTGTGTAGCGCATTAGTGGAGAAGAGAAGTAGCTGGAGAAGGAGGAGGATAAGGCTTTGATATCCTTGCTAGTTTTATCTTTTATCTTTTATCTTTTTGGGGCATCTATATTGAGGAAGCTTTTTCTGGGTTTTTCCCTTTAGGGTTTTCCTAGGATAAATCTTTGTGTTCCTTTTGTATGGTTGTGCTTGTCTATCTTTTACTGATCCTGTTTATATGCTTTTGTTATGAAAATGAAATGAAGTACTGATGTCTTAGCTAAGCATATGAAAAGTTAACACTATAATGTAAACAACTCATGTCAAGTCATTGTGGGTAACCCTCCTTATGTTCAAGGGTTAAAGTCCCCGTAGTTGCGGGGCCCTAAGGTTAATAGACTCTCCTAAGTAAGTCGGCCCTATTGAGTCATTTTCAAGTCAGGAATTCGTATAAATAGAGAGTGAGCCTCTCTATTTATCACACACTCACTCACACTCAGTTGTAGCACATAGTTGAGGAAGAAGAAGTCGTTGGGGCTAGAGAGAAAGAGGCTACTGTTGTCGGGATATCATCTTACTGTTTTTGGGGCTCTGCTATAGGTGTTGGTTCTATCTCTGAGGAATTTGCATAGTTTTCTCCTTTATGGTTTCCCCAAGGAAAATATTTGTGTTCATTGTCTTATGTGTTTGACTGTTGTGCTTGTTATTCTCTCAGTTAAGATCCTAAGTCAATGCTAGCTTAAATGATAAAAATCTAAGAGTGTTTCTTATTTAGATTCTCTTTGAACATTGTAACACTTTGTTTGGATTCCTGATTAACCCTTTCTTTTTCCAAAATGTAATCCAAGTAGGGCCTCAACTTGGTGGCATCTAATATGAGGGAATCCCATATTATGTGCTTTACCCCGTGGACTATTGATTGCCCTGTGACCTGCTGTACCAATTTTTCGTTCTTACTTTGTAATTCTACACACTTTTCTTCCCAGTTCTTTCTTTTGTGTTCTCTATCCAATGCCAAGCCCTCCATGTTCTTGTTCTAGTGCTTCAACCCTTTTAGCTCCAACTCCTTCATACTTACTTGTGCGAGGGCTTAAACAATGGAGAACTCAATAGGTTCAGTGATGGGAGGAATGATTTCCTTTTCACGTTCTTTCTCCTTCTCTTCTAATTCCCTTTCCTTATCTTGTAACCTTTCCTCCAGATCATGTGCTTTTTCCTTGAGGTCCTTCTCACTCTCCACTATGAGGGTCATATCCTTCTGCCATTGCTTCTATTTCTCTATGAACTTCAGTATTTGGCCCTGGCAGTTTGTAAGATTACCATTCAAGCTCTCTTTATCCTTTTCTAGATTTGATAGCTTTGAAGCTTGGATCAACTAAGTAGCTAGAATCTCCAGCTTCTTCTTTAGTACTTGAATGGTATTTCTTTCTCACTTAACAATGTTTGGGTTCCATCCCCTTTATCAGCTTGGTTTTCAGCCAACAACAAGTTTATCTGAAACTTTTTGATCTAATCCTGGTGGGCCCTTTTCTCTACCTTCTCTTGTCTAACTTGGTTTTCAATTATACTCTTGCTAGTCTACAACTTGGATATATTAAGAGTTGGCTTCAACAAATTATTATTGATGATGTTCCACGTCTTCTTAGGGATATGGATCATGTTTGGTATAAGGATATCATCCATATTTATCCTCATCTCATCTACTATGTTCCTAGAAGCTATAGCCAGATTCAATGTATTCTTCTTGTGATCTCTGACAGAAACTAGAGATACCTCCTTCCCAGAAGCTTTCCTTACCTCTACAGACAACTTGAGAGATTCGGTGATGGTGATGTCTTTTTTTTCTTTGTATTTTTCCAATAGCTCAGTCTTGGACCTATATCTATTTCTTGAGCTTTCATTAGAGGAAATTTCAAGTCAAAATGGGCCTCCTAAAAAAATTAATAAAATAATAGTTAAAATAATAAAATAATATTTATTAATTTTGGAGGAAGAAAATAAAAAAAATACTTTTTTGTTTGTATTTTTGACATATCTCCCCGTGTTTTTACTCAAATTTTGATCAAGAGAGCTCGTTGGATGCATAATTTAATTCCGCATCCAACGAGCTCTCCCGATCAAAATTTGAGTAAACATACGAGGAGATATGTTGAAAATACAAACAAAAAATAGTTTTTTTTTTATAATACCTATCCCCAAATTTGTATTAAAAAAGTGTTTAAGACCTATATAGTATTTCAAATTTAAAGCAATTTGATTGGCTAACACATGATGACATGGAATTTGAATAAAAGTTAAAAGGCCCATTTTGAGTTGAAATTTCATCTAATGCATGTGTCTGGGAAAATTCATATTCTTGAACCTCAAAGGCAAGGCCTTTGATCTTTACCTTCTTCTTCTTTCCTTTCCCACCAGCTTCTTGTACCAACTTCCCTACATCATCCAACTTCTGCTTATTTTGTGTGTTGGTTGTGTCCTCCTCCTCTGTGTCCATGACATTAGAGAATTCCCTCTTGTTGGAATGCTCAGAGCCACTATCCAAAGGTGTGATCTTCTTTGCTACTGGGCCCATGATTCAAGTTCCAGGTGGAGGTGAGTTGTTTCCTTGCATTAGAGTGCGATTCTCCTCCATGCCATCATCTCCTTGCTTCTTATGGTCGTAGTATGACCATTTTGTATCCTTTATTAGGCCTACTACCTCTTGGTGTTCAAAGGGATTGTTTTTGTTGGCTTTCCTTTTGTTTGAAATGATGTGATGGGGATCATAATTGATGAAACCTTCAGTTGGAAAATCCATCCCTCTTAATAGAATTTCTATCATTGGGAGAGAAGCCTTGTTTTTTATAATAAATGGGCCTATGGACCAAGGAAATTTAATCTCTTAAGGACTCCTAAAACTCAGAGAGTGTTCATTTTCCACTATCAGTCTCTTTCTAATCAATTCTATTAATGCGAACACCCTAAGAGTAAAAAAGGCAGCAAGTCTGTAGGTTGGTGGAAAAATTTGTATAGCTTGATTATTGTACCTTGTTCGGACAAGAAAAAAGCTCCAATCCTCTTGTTAGGGTAGGATTGCAAGGATTCCTTCATCTCGGGTAACACGCTGGGTAGCTTCTTCTGGAAGAAGGCAACATACACTCCTGTCATCAAAATGTTCATGAATTTGGTGTAATCATTGTTTATTTCCTCTATGATCATCATTTCTGGAAGTTGAAGGTTCTCTTTATTGAAATACATATACATTCTCAACAAGTAAGATTGAAATATAAAGGTTCTTGTCTTAGGAAATTCCACTAGATGAGAGTGAATGTTCTCGGCTAGGAACTTATCAAACATGAGGCAAGAAAATTGGACTGACTAGTTGGGATCCTCTAAGTCGACTGGGCATGTGCTCAGGGTGAATAGTAAACTCATCAAGGAATTTGTGATGTTTGTCGGTATCCATCCCTCAATACTGATCAGGAGGGTTTTGACGCACTGTGTTTCCTCTTTTAATTCATAAGCATCTAAAGGGTAAGTGTGATTTTCTGGCTGCATATCAAGTTTGAAACAGGATTTGAAGAATGTCTCTTTATTTTCCATAGATGACTCTCTAAAGCACTGGATGATGCTTTCCTCACTGTATTATTTATATTTTTTATTGAACTCTATAGGGACAGAAAATCTGTTCCTAATGACAAGGGGGGTGACTGGGCAAAGTATTTCCGACCTCGAGGCATCCATGATTACCTTCTCTGAAGCAGAGTAACTAGAGGTGCACCAGTTGATGAACTCAGGGAAATTTAGGCTTTTGTCAGTGGAGAAAAGGTGGAAAAATGACCCGTAGACACCTTGCTTATCAATTCCATGGTCCCTAAGTAGCTTCATTTTTTTCATTACAGTTTCTATGGGTCCACTTAGGCGTATGGTGTCGAAAATATCAGAATCTCTGTCTTCAAATAGTTCTTCGATTTTATGATATTCCAAGTTTTGGTCAACTAACCCTTCTACCTCATCCACCTTATATACATTGTGTAATGGAGAAACATGGCCTACCTAGTCCTTTGACAAGTAGCTCAATGGGGTTTGTCCTAGTTAGTTGCTTTTTGCAGAGTCTTTCTCTCGCTTTTAAATGCACAGTTATAATACAAATAACCTAAATTCACGTGCGTGTACCCTTTATATTATACCACTTTGCTATTCCTCTCACACCTTTTACAATGGAAACAACATCTCGTCTGTTCATTTTTCCTTGTGCCTTATTGGACCATCAATCATGCTTCCTTTCAACCCCATATATCTTTATTTGTTATATCACCCAAGTTCTTATTTTTCTTGTAGCTTTCCTCAGCAGAATATGCCTCGACCGTCAATCTTAACCGTATCTTCATCGTGGTCATCGGATTGTGCAGCTCCCACAACATTTCATTCAATTTGATCATTCCTATCTATTATGCACCTTGCATCAACGAAATCCATCATCATCATAGATATGGAATCGGGAGTTTATCTAGGCCATTGAAACCTATTGCCCCTACCGAATTCCACTAATCTAAGGAAATGGTTTCCACATGGACATTGTGGGAACGAAATTAACCTCTGTCATAGATTGCGAGAGGGAATAGATATGGGTCATTGAAACCTGCGGCCCCTACCAAATTCTGTTGATTTCAAAACTTGCTCGTGGTGCACAAGTTGGACCAATGGAATCCATCTCCATCCTACATCTGAGACCACATGTAATCTGGAATGTTGAAACTCCTATCCTCTACTCGATTTCATGAAGTTGGAGATTTCATTTCTCCATGCATGTTCCATCGGCGGAACTCAAGACAACCGTCGATCTTCCTCCACCTTTCGATCTAAAGGTCGATCCTGCCTGTCGTTTAACCCCATTCTGTGATTACCAAAAATTATTTAGACCAAGCATATTTCCTTTGTGGAATCATTTGTGACCGTTGATCCTGATCATTGTGGATCTGCGCCCTTAATTTTTGCCACCACACAACCCTGAGCATATTTTCATATCTAAACTCAAATGCAAGGTTATAAACTCATGATTTTTTATATTTTTTCATATGACACCATGGAATATCCCAGTTATAGCATTCCAAACCGCTCCTGGGCACCTCTAGGTCATATGGGATAGAATTTTCAGACCTCACCGATCATTTTACTAGCTTACTTTTGCAAGGGGATTCATTGTGGATATATGTGTAAAAATCCCTCAAAACGTTAGCACAAGTGCTAACAGATCATGCCATCTATAGATCCATTATAGACATCCTATTGTATGTGACAACTACAAGACCATATGTGATGTAAGTTGTAGGTTTGGTTGTTAGGTTCCAGGAAAGCCCTAAAGAAATGCATGTAACTGCAGTAAAAAGGATTTTCCAATATATGAAAGGTACTATCGAGTATGGGTTATGGTACCCAAAATGTCAAGAATTTATTTTAAAATCATTTACTGATGCAGATGGGAAAGAAGTGTGGATGAACGAAAGAGTACCGATGGAGCAGCATTCTTCTTAGGAAATTGTTTGGTTTCATGGTTAATTAAAAAACAATATTCCATTTCACTCTCCACAGCAGAGGCTGAATATATTGTTGTTGCGTCATGTTACACCCAGGTCACTTGGATGAAGTAGACACTAGAGGAATTACTTGTGAAGTATAATCACCCAATAATAATAATTTGTGATAATACCAGTGCCATAAATATGTCTAAAAACCCTGTCATGCACTCCAGGGAAAAACACATACGAATAAAATATAATTTCCTAAGAGAACAAGTGTCCTAGAAGGTTGTCAAACTGGAGTATGTTGACACAAAATAACAGGTTGCTGAAATTTTCACCAAGACACTACCTAAGGAAGCCTTTGAGCATCTTAGGAAGAAGATGGGAGTAATTCCCTTACAAAAATTGTAGAGGAGGAAGCACAATATCAGGGGGAGATATGATGATAGGGGGAGTTTTCAAAAAGAAGAAAGACAGGAAATCCTCAATAGCATAACAGGTTATCATTTGTCATTATTGTCAAAGGGGGAGGATTTTTAGCTATTTCCATTAATTTCCAAGGGGGAGATTGTTCAGAATATAGTTGTCATTGATGTCAAAGGTGGTCACGAATGACAAAGGAATAACTATTAGATATGGTGGTAGGATGAGTTCAATAATGACAAAGGAAAATCAGTAACATGGTTCATGATAAGGATTGATCGATTCTCTGATCAATCGACATGAAAGAGAGAGCATGAATTAATCAATTAGATCATTGATATTTCATGAATAGAATATGTTTCAGAATAACCTTGTTGCAGGTTTCTGTATCAACGATCGATCAATGTAAGGATCTATAATAAAGGGGTATTAAGTCTATGCAAGCTTATATGGTTTAGATCGTGGTAGGAGAAAATCCACGGTTGAAAGTTGATTTCACAGGTTAGAGTTACATATGAGCTAACCTAACACTTCCTAAGTTAAGTGATCCTCATGATTGTAGATCGTGTGGTGGAGATCTGAAGGTTTCGGAGATCCATGACTGAAATAAATTTTTCCAGGTGAAATGTTGGAATATATTATATTCCTTAGAAGGTAATAATTTCTTTGTATTATGTCAGAAGTTGTCTACAATCTTATGTAAACGAGTAATACATCTAACCCATAGTTATATTGTGGTGTATTTACTTGTGTAGAGTATTTGTCCTTGGTATTCTATTAAGAGATGTTATTTTGGAGAATTATATTATCCCACATGCAATATGTAAGAATAATTCATCCCCATCTCTTAGTATATAATAGGGTCAAGTGAGTCTCTACATATCATGTATTTTTTATGTAGTAGTGGTACTATTGTGACACTATTTTACATCATCTATATTCTATGGGGTATTTGTGCTTTGCTCTCTTGTAAGACTGGAGAAGACATTCTGGAGATAATAGAAGACTACCTTCCCATGGGTTTAGCCCATTACGGTGAACCACATATATCGGTGTTCTCTTGTCCTTTTCTTTTCCTGTTCTTATCTTTTATGATATGGTGTTGGTTTCTTAGATATGTTAACTAGTTTAGCTTGAATCTACTATTCTAACATGGTATCAAAGCGGGTTGCTATGATCCAGTACCGTCTATAGCTTTTAATCAATAACGATTATCATTTGGGCATTGTCATTTTGTTGTAGATTTTCTTTCTATCCGGTAGACATTAGACTTCTCTTCAGATCTGGGCATATTTCTGCATTTTTTTACCCTAACCCTAACTTGTTGTGTAAGACTTTTGCAGAATTTTTTCAAGGGCTTCTTGATGTTTTTTCTGTAGATCTACATGATTTCGGGGCTCTCCTCAAGGAGATATTTCTTTCGATTATAAAAATGACAGTTATAAAAAGGGTCGTAACTTGGTCAGTTTTTACCGGAATTTTTATCATAGCCTGTTTTTGGAATTAGAAACAGTATCCTGGATCCACGCACACAACCAAAACATAAAACTGGGTATTTCTGGGCTTCCTTTCGGTAATAAAAATGGAAGTTATAAAAAGGGCCATAACTTGGTCAGTTCTTAGGGGAATTTTTATTATAACCTATTTTTGGAATTGGAAACACCATTCTGGATTCACCCACGCGTTAAGAACAAAAAACTGGGTATTTATGGGCTTCCTTTTGGTAATAAGAATAGAAGTTATAAAAAAAAGGGCCATAACTTGGTCATTTATTACTTGATTGTAGATTATAACCTGTTTGTGGAATTGGAACAACCATTCTGGATCCAACTAAGTGACTAGAACCAAAAAATGGGTATTTCTAGGCTTCCTTTCGGTAATAAAAACGGTCGTAACTTGGTGATTTTTTATCGAAGTTTTTATTATAACATGTTTTTGAAATTGGAACAACCATTATAGATCCACAATTAAGACCAAAACAAAAGACTGGGCTTTTCTAGGCACATTTTTTCAAAAGTTTATAAGTAAAAATATCTCTTTCTTTTACTATTTTTCTAACTGTGTTTTTTGCAGATTCAGATCAGTACGGCAAAGTATTTAAGATTTATGTTATTCATTTTTTGCATTTAGATTTTGCTTCTAATTATGTTTATTAAGATACTATTTCATGTTCTTGTTATATATTTGTCTCACATTTCTATATGGAAATATTGACATCTTTTAAGGACATGGATCTCTAGTATTTTGTCATAATGATAGCTATAAACCATCTAATGCTTAATATGTTTTAAATATAATATTTTCTTTCTTTGTTTTGTTTATAAAAACAATTTTATAAGAACAATCTCATATGTGTTATCTAGTGATCATTATTTACTTTATTTATATGTTATTGTTGACTTTTGTGTAAAAGCAATTTCATTCTTTTATAAGTAATATCTTTATGATCATTAAATGCTCTTGCTAATGAAATTCTTAAGTAAAATCATTTTTTTTAATCTGTGTGATATCATATTTTTTTGGATAATCATAAGTTATTTAATTGGGATATAGTTTCTTTTTCATGTATTGCAGAGATTGTATCCAGTTCCTGTGATATTTGTCTCTAACATTTCAATATGGAAGCATTGACATTTCCAGGGCATTTCGTCTCTTGCATATTTACATAGTGTTAACAAGAAATGAACCCATGATTAAGATCATTAGTGACTTGTCATTTCATAATTTTGTATAAGTGATATCATGAGTTTATCATAATTTGCTATATGTTGATCATATTAAACATTTTGATTTATCTATATCTCATGTCATGTTTATTTCGATCATCTTTTACTCAATATTTATATGGATTTGAGCAATCTTTAAATCTTAAACTATTTATCATGAGCACCTTGTTCTTGTTGCAATGAGATTTCTATTCTTATGATTGCAGAGGTTATCTTGTTCTTACTTGTCTCTAACGTTCATATCTGAAAGCATTGACATTTTCAGGGCATTCATCTCTTGCATATTAACATCATACTAATAAGAAATGCACCTATGCTTCAAATTAGTTTCTTGATGACTAAATTTTCATATATTTAAGTGAAATCTTTGGCTCACTATTTATATGTTGTGGGTGACACTTAATGTGTAAAAGTAACTTCATTTTCCTTAATGAGAAAGTTAATATTTTATTTGATCATATTATTTTGTCATTCCTTTATATGATGTTTGATAACCTTTGGTATATAAGCATTTTCATTTTCGTATGAGCATTTTTGTTTTATGATCTTTATATGCTTTAATCTTGAAAGTTCTTGTGTAGATAAGTTCTATGTTAAGGATTTCACCTTATTCCAGGAATAATGAAGCACCATCTTCTACTGTTAAAGTCATGATGTTCATCTGTATGATATCATTTTCGACGTATAGACCACTAGGGTCTTCTTTCTTCTATGTTTAAGGTCTTCTAGATATACTTATATTGCACCTTGATTGGAAGAATGTCTACTAACCGCATGTGTATTGGTCATCTGGTTTTTTTTGTACACTGTTGTGGTGTTCTTAGCCACATGTTCTATTGTATCAGCCGTCAGAAGGTATCTATACACTGGTGTGGATGTTATATCAGAGTTCTTCAGCTATCATGTATGATTGTGATGATTCTTGTGGTGATCTGGGCATATTGCGATTGGATTCCATCACATGTTCTCGGCATTGTATTGTTGGGTCTTTCATCATACAACCTACTTCATGTGCACTTTCATGATTCAGTGAGAAGCGGTTGTTCATCGTCAAATTCCATCAGCCAAAGTGTTCTTCTTATTTGCAGCTTTGGTTCTTTTGGAAGTTGTCATCAAGGGGGAGCAATAATGACTCCTTCCTTCCTTAGTGTTAGTGTGGGCCCTTCTCCCAACCATTATTAAGGGGGAGTGTTGGAATATATATACTCCTTGGAAGGTAATAATGTCTTTGTATTATGCCAGAAATTGTCTACAATCTTATGTAAAAGAGTAATACATTTAACCCATAGTTATATGTTGGTGTATTTAGTTGTGTAGAGTATTTTTCCATGGTATTGTATTAAGAGATGTTATTTTGGAGAATTATATTATCCCACATGCAATATGTGAGAATAATTCCTCCTCATCTCTTAGTATATAATAGGGTCAAGTGAGTCTCTACGTATCATGTATTTTTGATGTAGTAGTGGTACTATTGTGACACTATTGTACATCATCTATATTCTTTGGGGTATTTGTGCTTTGCTTTCTTGTAATATTGGAGAAGACATTGTGGAGATAATAGAAGACTACCTTCGTATGGATGTAACCCATTAGGGTGAGCCACGTATATCGGTGTTCTCTTATCTTTTATTTTCCTGTTCTTATCTTTTATGATATGTTGTTGGTTACTTAGATAGGTTAACAAGTTTAGCTTGAATCTACTATTCTAACATGAAAGAACTCCTGAGATAAGCCTAAACCAATTGCCCATATGACTGGAGATTGTGCGGTGGAGATTAGGCATGGCCGAAAATCAATGGCTAAGAAAGATTTTGTTGATAAAAGAGGAGGAGGATAAAAGGTGAGTCGAGTTGTGAAATTAGAACTAATCATTGGAGATTGGATTGAGATCAATGACTAAGATCAATTATCAAATTAGATCGACAACGCACAGTGATTCCACTGGGTAGAGTTGCATGGTTTGGGAAAATTTTGATGTGTGCGAAATTTTCTTGAAATCCTCTTCATCATATTTGAATTCCATCATTGATATGCTGGCGACACAGATCTGATAGTCCCTAAGGATTCCGCTGCTTTAACTAAAAACATGTTAATGCTTTTCTTGGTTACAAAATAAATGAAAATGTAAAGTATTTGAGATACGACGGACAATGTGGTCAATATCTCAGTGACTGTTTTCTTGCTAACTAGATTGGGTATTGGACCTATGAATCCTACCTAGTATCAGGTACATGGAAAATCCATATCAGTCGTGATAAATGTGGAATTCGATTTTGAGAAGATCGACAACGGTGAATGATTTCTGCACAAAGAAAAGGGAAAATCCACAAATCTGCATTTGAGCATAGATCAACAGTTAGGATTTAATTCGTGAGGAAATATATAGTGGTGAATGAATTCTACAGAAGGAAAAGTGAGGATCCACAATCCACATTAAATTGTAGATCGACGGCTAGGAATGAACCTGCAAAGAAATCAACAGTTCAGAAGAAAAGCGGAAGGAAGAAAGAAGAATGCAAAGTGCGAAAGATGAGAAATCAAACACTAAAATAATATGGTTTTTTGCAACTCGAAATCCACCAGTGGAATACGAAAGGAAAAAAAAGGAAGGAAGAAAGAGGAAGGAAAAGAATCACAAAAATACTTTGGGAAATGTCACAGTTCCGTAACCCGAAGTCTGCCAACGGAATGCGAAAGGAGGAAAGAGGAAGTTGAAAAGAGGAAGGTGGATAATCATGACAAGATTTTGGGAAATGTCACAGTTATACAACCCTAAGTCCACCAGTGGAATACAGAAGGCAAAAAATCATGAAAATATTTTGGGAAATTTCACAGTTTCGCAACCCGCAATCTGGGAGATCGACGGTCGCGAAGAACCTGAAGGAGATCAATGGTGCAGAATGGTTGAGGTGGAAAGCTAAGTTTGGAAAGAAATTTTGAGAAATTTTATAGTTATGAAATCCACATACCGCATCCTATCTTAGATATATGGTCAGAACTGATAAAAATCAGTCCAGGATGGAAGGGTGGCACTAGTGCAGGCTATAAGTCTGGAAAGGGTGTTGTAGCAGAAATAAAACCAGGGTGTTGTAGCATCCTTGTATATTGTAGCAGAAAGAAAACCAGGGTGTTGTAGCATCCTTGTCTGTTGTAGCAGGAAGAAAACCAGGGTGTTGGAGCATACTTGTCTGTTGTAGCAGACGGAAACTAAAAGTGTTGTTGCATCCTTTCTGCCGCAAGCAGGTAAAGCAATTTTGTAAATTCATCTTATTAATGAGTTTGAATTGGTGGTTTTCTCTTTGAATTTTC
Source organism: Pseudotsuga menziesii (assembly GCA_001517045.1). Lineage (NCBI taxonomy): Eukaryota > Viridiplantae > Streptophyta > Pinopsida > Pinales > Pinaceae > Pseudotsuga > Pseudotsuga menziesii. Next base: position 458,478 of record LPNX010854886.1, read on the forward strand.
CATGATAAAATTTATGTCTTAACCTACTTGATTCATTTTGTGTTTTTATTTTAAAAGAAAAAGATAATACTGATTCACCCCCCCTCTCATTATTGTGGTATAATCCAAAATGTAATTGATTGGAATGTGATCCAGGTAATTAAAGTGTTTTTTATTTTATTTATTTATTTATATATATCAATGTATGAACATGGTACTAATAATGTGATTGAATGGGTTATGATATAGGTGGAATTGGAAGGGGGTTTTCTAGTACAACATGTTTTGATTTTGGGAAGCAAGTTCAAGCTACTTCGAAATCGATAAATTACGCAGGTAAAGGTCCAATGGACCCATTACAATCCAAAGGATGCACCATGGGAGCTGGAGGATGCCATGAGGGAAGCATACCCTCATCTATTTTGAATTTTCATGGCATTTATGTAATATGCATCGAGGACAATGCATTGTTTAAGGGGGAGGGGGAAGTAATACCCTAGATGTTAAGCCCCCGACTAATGATATTTCATGTGACTTATTCTCTTTTGCATTATGGACTTATGATATTTCATGCCTATGGACTTATGCTCCTTTTCATGATTAATATGATTAAGTACTTATGATTATTGTTTGATAATGTGACTTTGGACTTTGGCACTATTATTAATGTTAATGTTATTACTAGCACCCTTGTTATCTTTGAATGTTGTTACTATTGATTTAAAAAAATGATCAAGGAAACTAAAGGAGTATGGGGAACCATGGATTCCACAAAGTGAGGGGGAATGGGGACATCGCTAGCACCTTATAACTTATTGTTGGCTTAAGCTTGTCCATCCCAGTTCATATTTACACCTTGGTGACATTAATAATGTTGATATCCCAAACCTTGTACAATAGATCCTATTCTCAATATTTATGGACTATGGAGTTAATATTGCATATTTTGCACACCTTAGTGGGTCCCTCTTTCCTAGGAATCCCTCCTTGATATTTATGAGCCGTTTTCCTAGTTTTTAGGGGTTGTAAGCTATTTTCTAGATTCCACTCTTACACTATGCATTGATGATACTATTTTGGTGCTTCCATGATATTTATGACCCTATTGGATGCCTTATATCACGTTTTTCACCCTCCTTGATGTTTTGTAACCCCCTTTATGCATTATTGTACCTCCATGTTCTCTTCATGGCTCCACTCCTTAGCTTTTAGTAACTCCTCCTCATGGTGCTAATTCGGAAGAGGGTTTCTTTTCACTAAGACACTACTCCACTAATTCAAGCTAAGTCTCCATGTTGAAGCTTAAACCTTACCTTTCTTTAATTTGAGTTGATCCCTTTGGGTTAGAGTTGGCCTCCTTGTGTTGTAAATTCATATTCCCTCTCCTTGTTGAAGTTATTCTTGATCTTTGGACAATGTGACTTGTTCTATCTATCCATGTTGGAAATTTTGGTAGGATTGGGAGTGTATTGAGACTTAGAGTTAGTCTATCCTTTTTCCCTTTGCTTGCATTCTATCACTCTACTAGTCCAAGTTATCACACATGAATATAGGAAATGGGAATGGTGAGCTAGGTCATATACCATAGGTAATGGAGAGGGATATGAAAGTAGTAGTGGGAAGCATTGTGGTTCTCAAAAGCGGTAGTTCCGAGAGTTTCTAGAATTAAATGTTCCTATACCTATGGATCCATGGTCTCAACTTGAGGATGAACTATTTAAGTGAGGAAGTATTAACGATGTCTACGGTTGGGAGGAAAGTCATCCTGTTGTAGCGAGTCATCCATATCTTGAGATAAGTATTTCTCATATGATTTTATTTATGTTTTAACATATTATTATGATGATTATGTGAAAAGTTGGATGTATTGAATTATCTATATTCTTTATTATTGTATGTCATAATATGTCCATAGGAATAATGGACTACGCACGATTTGAATCCGAGATGATATTCATTATGGTCTTCCTTATTTTCTTTAAAAACTGTAACTATGACTCTACAGTGCTAGGATGGGTGCAACCATATGTTTTGGTTCACCAATCTCTCTTAATTTGTGTGCTTTGGGAATTGTTCCATTGTGTATGGAACAATGTTTCCAGTAATAATCACCTTTTATTTTCATCGAAAAATATTTCCAGATGACCAAGATATGTATGTTTTGGTCCAACAGTTTTCCCAATGCCAGGTTGAGCGCACCAGTTGTGATATTGGAAATTTTCTATGCATGGATATGCTCATATTTTCATATCTAATTTTCAATATTGTGATATGAATCTATTATTGATTCATGGCTAGAGGGATGCATCCATGCAATCTAAAATATATTAGTGAAAAATGGTTGTATGGAAAAACCATTGGGGGGTGCTTTTTTTGTTTGTGATTGCAGTCGGTGCCTTTTATTTTTCCTTGGTTGTGGTGTGGTTGTAGGTTTCATCCTACATATGTTTTAGAATTAATATGGCATTGATCTTTAGGAAATGAATTCTATTATATTCCTAATTGTCATGTACACATACCCCGATTATCATGCGGAATTAAAAATTTTCTTAAGGAACCGTGGTTCTTATTTAGAAACACTAGGCATGGACCTAAAAACACTCTGCAACATTCATGCTTAGGCATAAGCATGACTGTAATAGTTGTTCCTCCCTGGACAGATCCATTCTTTGACTAGAGAACCTTTTTCGCATTGAACCTGTCCTTTCCGCACTCCACCTTTCGTCTTCCTCCCTTCCTCCTTCCACTTGTGAAAATCAGGAATTGGAAACACAATGTGGTACAAAAATATGTAACCAATATTTATCCATCCACCTTCCTCCCTTATGCATTCTTCTTGTGGAACTCGGGAATCGAAAACACAATGTGCTACGGAAATACGTAACCACTCTTATTCCTTGTTCCTTCTGCCCTTCTGCCTTCCGCTTGTGGAACTTGGGAATCAAAACTTAACATTCAAAAAAAAAATTTAACCACTCTTCTGCCTTCCACCTTCTGCTTGTGAAACTTGGGAATCATAACTCCAAAGTTTAATGAAATGAATTATCCATATTCCTCCTTCCACACTTTTGCTTTCCTCCTTCCGGCTTTGGAATGCATAAATACATGAAATCAATGCTAAACCTATCGGTTTCCCACTTTTAAACTTTTGACCTTTCGCTTTCCAATTTTTGACTTCAGAATGTGGAAATACATCTTTTGCCTTAGAATTCTCAGTTCTTTTTCCGCTTCTGCCTTCTGCAGGAGGATCTCAGGGTGTGAAAAAACAACATTCTACCCTGTTTCCACTTCTCTTTTTTGGTTTCTTCCTTCTGCCTTCCCATGAATATTTCAAGGGGAAGAAATGCTAAGTCTGCTCCTTTTCAACCTTATAACAAGCGTTTATCCTCCATGAACTTAGGAAAAATACATTGGAAACCAAAAACATATGCATAAGTAAAATGAAGAAAAATATACAATAATAAACTCTACTTCAATCATCTAACAAGAATTCAATACATTCATACATTCATAAGCAAATACATTTCTGAATTACATACCAGAGAATAATTATCTTGAAGATGAAGTTGTCTAGCAACTAGCTATGTCACTGCAACATTCCACCCAACCATAGGCCAGTTGTGTTCATTAATCTCTCAACAAAACTACCACCCCCGAGATGGGCATGAATTCCACAAGGAACTAGGGAGCAACAGAATCACACATATCCAAAACACATCACACACAATCAAGCCTATGTTCAGTTGGATTTATCAGAATGTACAACCAATCCAACACACAGTTAGGTTTACCAGGCTGCAGGCATACAAGCCAAATACTGCTAGGTTTATTAGGATACACAACCAAGACATCTAATATTTGAGTTCCTCAGACTGCACAAATTCAAGCCAACATTCACCTCAATGACCAATCATTAATCCAACTAACATATGGGTTTCTTAGGTCGCTCAGCCAATCCATATTACTATTGGGTTTCTCAGGTTGTCCAACCAAGGGTCACACAAGGTCAAATGCACATCAAGCCACAACCAAGCCAACGACTAGTTGGGTTTCTAAGGATGCTAAGGCAGTGGAAAGGTAGAATTATTAAGCTAGTGGCTCATTCAAAATCTAGGGACACCTCTACAAGATCTATCTGGTCTAGCATCCACAATACCTACACACCCAACACAAGGAAGCACCCCCTTCTATGCTCCATGGTCCCTCAGGATATTCATTCCCTTCCAATTCTATTTAGGGTGTTCATAGAAGATTCAAAAAGCACTCTTATCTTTTCATGAGGTTCCCCTCTACACTAGGTTTATCAATCCCATTCCTCATCTCTTCCACTCCTAAGTCTTATATACAGTTTAGACCCAAACGAGGGTGCACATCACCGTAAACCATAGGGAGACACAACAACACAGGGCTCCACAATGTAACATAGGTAACCAGGTTTGCATATCACATTGTACACTGGGTATTTTTTAAGGATTATAATATTATACTTAAGTACAGTATTCTAGGCAACTGTTTTGGATTGAAAAAAACATGTTTATATATAGGTGGGCGAATATTAAATATTAAATATAAAATTAACACTGAAATGTGTAAATTTTGGTGAATATCATGATAAAAAAAATATTTTATGTAAATATAAGGGATATTAGACATTAAGAATGATCGAATAGCGAATTTATTTTTTGAAAAAAACCCCAAAAATAGCCAAATGGAGAAAATTCGCCCATACAAATTACCCTAGTTGTAAAACAGGATAACACTATAACACCACAACCAGGGTCTCAGAAAAGGTAAATACTTGTAGAAACACTCTTGTGTGAATGAGGAAAACACTCTGTGCACTCCACAAGAGAGGAATTCTTCCTACAGAATCAAGAAAAAAATAATGACCCACTATACCTTCATGGAATGGAAGAATAACAAAAACATTCAATGTGACCCATGATAAACTGGGTTGGGCATGCATTTCTGGGTTTACTTGCTTCAGAATCAAGAACGTAGATTCCCAAACCATAGAATTGCTTATTCACAAAATCAGTCTTCCATGCCTTGCTCTGCCCAAGGGATTAATTGTCTCAACCAACTCCTGGAAGGAATGAATTATTAAGGATAGAGGACAAAAACATAGTTGAGGATTCATGGGTTCCTCAATTGACATCTGGTCTCGCCTTATTGGCTCAGGAGTTTGACTAAATCCCCTCCCTATTCCTTGTGAAATCATTCTCATATCTCTTTCACGTTGCAGTGCATAGATAGGTGTGGTATTTTATTAAATTATACATTTACATGATATTCCTAAATGTGTTGTGCTTTACTAGCACTATAACCATAGGTATCAACCTTGGTCACCTATACTCAAAATACCAAATCAATGGCAGAGCCTTGGCCTTGAGCTCCTTGCCATGATTTACATACAATATATACATCATGTACAATTTTAACACCATGGGGTCAAAACTAGGGTGTTACATTCCCCTCCCCCCTCATTTAGAATTGTCCTCAGTGCTCTATAAAATTGAACAAAAATGTTACATTGGAACTACCTCAGTGCTCCACAAAATTGAACAAAAATGGCATCCTCCAGCTCCTACGTCGCCTCATCTAGACCGTAGTGCTTCCACTGCACCTTTACCTATCCAACGACTCTATTCTGGAGCACTGTGACCTTCCTTTTGAGTATGCACAATGGCTAAGTTTGGAACTCTCCCTTGGTTTCCACCTGAATCACATCCCAATTTATCACATGGTTAGGATCATGTACATGTTTCTTAAGCAAATAAACATGAAAAACATTATGATCTCTATTTCTAGCAAGAAATGAAAGTCTATATGCAACTGGCCCTATTCTTTCAAGCACTTCAAAAGTCCCACAATATCTAGGTGACAGCTTGGCACAACTTCCAAGCTTCAAGGAAATCTTCCTTGGCCTCACTCTGAGGTAAACATGATCCCCAACACTAAAATATCTATGCACTCTATTCTTGTTTGTATAACCATTCTGTCTATCCTGGGTTTCTTTCAATTTCTTCCTGATCTTTGCAACCTCTTTCTCCATTTCTTTGACCAATTATGGACCAAGCACAATCATGTCCACTGGACTATCCCAAGTCACTAGTTTCCTACACCTTCTTCCATACAAGGATTCATATGGACTCATTCCCAATGATGCTTGCTGTCCATTCTTATAGGAAAATTCTACTAAGTGTAAATAATCTTCCCACTTGGATGGTTTGTCCATCGCATACATGCAAACCATATCTTCAAGCACTTAATTCACTCTCTTTGTCTGCCCATCAATTTGAGAATGGTAGGAAGTGATGAAGTTCAACTTTGTACCCAAATATGCAAGCATACCCTTCCAAAACTTGGAAGTAAACTTGGGATCCCTGCCACATATTATTTCCTTAGACAATCCATGCAATATGAAAGTATACTTCTATTGAGGCCTAGAAAATCACAAGCAACAACAGTAAGGGATTCTCCCCAGTCAATGTTCCCAATTAGCCCGTGACTATTTGGTGTAGGGAATCCATCCAGTTTGTGGTCCTGCTACCATAGGTCAAGTAACAAAAATAAAAGGTTTTGCCGGTTGCAGCTCGATCCACCGTATATATTTTTGTATTTTTGACTTAAAGTATGATATGCAAGTGCATAATTAACATGCAGACTTGATAAAGAATGCAAGGAGTATTCACAATGTGATGCGTAGGTTCTTACCTCTCATCTTAAACTCTCAAGCATCTAAATCACACACACAGTAAGAAAGTAAACCTAACTATCTATCTATCCCCAGGGAGCCAGATTGTGTTTTATTAATGAGTAATGTATACTGGGCATGCATTATAAAGAGAAAGTACATATAGCTGATATTTCTTCCCAAAAACACATGAACAATTAAAGATATTTAAACAACCAGATAGCCAATTGCTTATGAACAACATTCATTACTCATGGTGATAATTCCATAAAATAAACCAGAAATTATTCAAACAAGAACATAGGTCGTAAAAGTCAGAATGATCTCATAGTTAGTGGACAAAAGCTGAAAACGAAATAGTTCCTCTTCAACAAATCCATAGCATAACATTTGAACATCCCACCAAACTTTCTCCGACAAGAAAACTGTAATTCTTTATTGCAAAAGGAAATAGTTCGTCTTACAATATATCTTCACTCATCTCACTGGGAAAAAGTCCCTTCTTCATCTAAAGCCTCTATATTTATACCCAAAAAATGAGACTGTTGGGCTGCCCACAAATAACTCTTGGGCTTCCCCAACTCTTCGCTTCCCAAAATTTACTTTCACTAAGTGTTTACAAATTTACAACATATTGCAAAAGTGAACAAATGTTTACGAGGAGGACCCCGCTTGATTATTTAGAAATTTCTTCCATGCTGAAGCCTCTGAGGCGATACTTTCACATTCAGAAGGTTCCAAGACTCAAATATTTATTTCGAATTTTGCAGCCTGGTTCCTGATGGCTTCTATTCGGGTTGTACTCAGGTGAAGTTGATCTTCTAATAGTTGCACACTAACTGCGGAATGATCTACCTCATTTCTTAGGGTCTGTTCATTTAAATCTTTAATGTGTTGTATTCTTCTTTCATATTTTTGGTACCTTCTTTACAAAACTTCCACAAACAGGCTGTGGTCTGGAAAAGCATCTATTCTTTGTTCAGCCTCTACCTAGCATCGATTATAAGTAATCAGAAGTCTTCTAAATAATTCTATACATGCCCCTCTTGTCTTCCTAACAGCCTTCTTGAACTCCTCAGCTGTGTTGATGGAAAACTCCAACAAGTCGTAGTCCTGCCTAAGGGCTTGTTGATCCTTTGAGGGTAACTCTGTAGGAGCTTCTTCATTTGCCTCTAGTCTTTCCATCCTTCCTGTCAGGACTTCCAGGATGTCCTAATATCTATCAACAAAATATGAGGAGGTCTCCAAAATTTCCTCCAATCGGCTGTCTATCTGCAAAACACTGCTTCTTTCCTCCTCTATGGCCACCTGTTGCTGAAGCATCTTGGCTCTCTGTGTCAGAATGTGTTCTTTGAAAGGTTTCTAAAGCTGCTATCAGCGAGGTAATCTACTCTTTAAGTTTTACCTCCTGCCCTTGAGATTGCCTCTCATTTTCTTCAAGGTAGTCTTCTGCAATTCTAGATCCTTTACCCTACCTAGCGGTCGTTCCTTCTCTGCCCTCAACTCTTGATATTCCTATTGTACTTTCTCCAGACACTCTTGGGCGGTCTCCATAGATCTTTTCTCTATTTGGAGAACCTAAAGTTCAGCCTTTGAAGACTTGATTTCCTTTTGCATGTCTTCAAACTTTCTCTTTAACTTATTGTTTTCTTCTCTTTCCTTTCTCAGAGTATCTTTGAGTTGAGAAGAAGACTTCTTTGACTGCTCCAGATCTGTCATTATTTTATCTACATTGTCCTCTGAAGCATGGATCAATGAAGCCCCCACTTTGATAGTGAACCTGGGGTCTCTGTCTGTCCTGTATACAATGGTTGTATCATTTATCATCTTACCAGACAGCCCCCCTGTTTCAATATTCCTCTCGGTTCTTTTTACTATTCTTTTCTTTTCTTTATCATAAAATATAGTATTAAAATCAAGTCCCTCTTCCCCTTTCTTCTCTTCAAATGGGATTAGTCTAAGGGTGGGGACCATAGACTGTCCTGGTGTGCTGGCAGTAGGTACTTCAGGGTTTTGAACGTCGGGGTTTTCCAAGTCCTGAGATTGACTGTCTACTGCCTCAGTAGCTGATTGCTCTGTCATTGTTTGTGTCAGCTTCATATTCTCTACCTCCTGCTTCTTCAGCTCCTCATCTAACTTCCTTTTTCTTTCTTCTTCTTCCCTTTTGGCAGCTTCTTCTGCCTTTCTGGATGCCTCTTGTGTAGCTCTTCTTTTCTCCTCCTCCTCTCCCTTTAGCCATCCTTCATCTTCTTGGGCTAATCTTTGAGCTTCTTCATTTCTTTTCCTGGTTTCCTCTTCCTCGACCTTTTCCTGCTCGTCCTATCCCTTTCCACCTTTGGTGGTGATTTTCTTTTTAAACCTTTTCCTTAAGGCCGTCATGTTTAGAGCACTGCGAAAAATGGACTCTTCTCTGTCCCAATGGCTAGTGTATTCAAAATGGACATTAGCCTCTTTGCAGTGCTCTGCAACCTTGTTATGGGAGTCATTCCTGTGGAAAGGTATTTCCCCAAAATGGAACTTCTCCAACTCCTCCATTAATTCATCGGCCTTCTTTACTCTAGTAAATTTGTAACTCCCCAATCTGAAAGGCAAAGGTGGGTATGCTGCCTTCTTATGTTCAAATAGAAAACTTCCTATGCCATCTAGGAATACTTGTCTAACTGCGTCTTTGTGAATTATATAATATGTTGCATACTTAGGCAGTAGTGAGGGTGCTCTAGAGCCTCCAAACATTCTGAAATAGAGCCCATCCTCAGTCAAGTAATAATCAGCATACTCTTCAATCACCTACAATGCCTCCTCTGACATGCAGTCGCATTCTTTTAAGAAAATCAGGGTATACAATGGCATAATGAAATGCTCACACACCTCCCTGTAGTGACTGTGGTATTTATGGGCCCATAGTGGCTTGTATGCTGAGTAAATTGGTGATCTTTCCCTGTCCCAGATGCATCTCAGGTTAGGGAAGGGTTGATCGCATAGTATGCAATCAATCAGTATGGAGCTCATGTAGAACTCTGATTTCTTTTGGGGCACCCCTCCTAATGATGATGCCATGCAGGCTGAAAGGCTATTGGACACAATATTGGCCTAATTGAAAATGGTCCCTTGTGTTACAACATAAAAAATTATCAGCACCCACTCCAATTTGAATCTTTTGTTGTGGGCTCTCCCAAAAATCCTATTAAGCATCAAGGTAATGAACCTATAAGGGGTTCTTAAGCTTGAGGTGTCATATTCTCCAGTTGGCCTGGTTCTAAAGTTTTTTCCAGGCATGAGAATATTCTTGAGTGTCTCGACGAGATCCATCCTGATGCTTTTCAACCAGTCTTCAGTCAGATATATTTGTGCTTCTGGAAAGTGGTAGGCCAGGGCTACATATCTAGGTATATAGGCAGCATAACCATGTTTATCAACATTTTCCAGAATCATGGTGGTCACATCTGCCCTGGGTAGAATCCACCCAATCACCTCTGAGCATGGAAAGAGTTCAGGTCTCATAGCAATTTTCATTAATGAGGATCTTTCTACGTTGACATAGATATTTTCTTCCTCAAACCCTATGTCAAGCACCTCTCGGTGCGTAATCAATATGTAGATTTCTCCCCACTGATATTCCGGCTCTACACCAATTATGCATTTGGTGTCCTCATAAATATATTCAACTCTGGTGATAACTTTGACGTCGGGTTCTTCTTCAATTGCGGGAGCCTTCTTCTTTTGATGCTTAGACATTTTAAGTTCCGAGGAATTTCCCTGTCATGTACAGAAAGATACTTTAGGTTCTGCTAGTTCGTTTTCGGACAACTTTTAAATATTAAGACAACAATATAAAGGTTTTACCTCATCTGCATTAAACATGACTGCAGTTAATAAAAATAAGCAAAACATGTTCGAACAAATGCTCCTGCACGAAAAACTAGAACCAACTTAGTCCAACAAAGTTTGAATGTGGGAAAACAAGGTCTACATCACAAATGAAATAATATTGGGCTCTCTGTCGGTGCCATGACCTCTACATTACACGGAACACCTGAGGCACTTAGTTTAAAATCTCAAAGGGGATGCTTCAGGTGATAGCATTGTACATGCTCATTTTACGATCTATCTTAGACCGGATAATGCGATACTACCCCAGACTGGCTCGAGGTTCAAATTCAACGGTGGACAGGGTCGCTCTAAACAAAGAACTGAAAACAACACTGAGGTATTGGTTTGCAAAAATTGGGTGACCAGACCAGTGGAAACAAATCCGACATTTCCCAGGAAAGCCATGAAAACCTTCCCCGAATGGCCAAACACAAAATGGGGCAAACTGGTGCAGACAGCGTAACAGTCGTCTGCACTGGTTTCCCAAACCATTGAGTGCAGGTTGTAAGGCCATAACGGATGCGGAAGAAAACATTACGTAGACTACAAAAACTCCCCTACTAACAGTCACACCACTCACCTCAGCATATATATATATATATGTCACAACGAGAAACTAAGTAAAAAACCCTAACCGCGAAAAAAAGAAATTAACTCGTCCGATCGAACGAAAAGGGACAACGAGTACAAGGGCCTACAACCACTTATACTATGGAATGAGAACTCGACACAATTCTCATTTTTCTCTCTCCTAATTTTAGTAGCTAATTTTACCTCTATTTAAAAAAGGGTTGATACCAGTATCACACATTTTCATTTTATGGCATTTTTTTGGGCCTTTGAATCATCTTCATCGTAAAATATTATTACTTTCTAATTTCAAGTGTGTATTTTAGACATTTAACAAAATAACATACATTTAGAAGCAATTTATATTGAAAATCATATACATTTTGCAATTTTTCCTTTAAAATAAGACTTTTTTATAGGCAAAATAAGACTTTTTTATTGATAAAATTCCAAGAAATTCTAGAAAATAAAGACATTTACAACCATTTTCAATAGATTTTCATAGAATTTTTGTATAAAAATGATACTATTTCATACTATATTCCAAAATGTACGATTCACATAAATTCACGAAAAACTATACCATATATTTGCAAATAACATATTAAAAACAATATAATAGAGATTTTATTTCTAAAATAAAGTCTGAAAGTCAAAACAGTACTAATATATCTTATCAAAAAGTTTTCAAATTAAACATTTTCTTCAAGACACTCAACTAATCAACAATATCATGCAGGCCAAATTCTTCATCGAAATTGGAATTTTCTGGAGCTTGGCTTTCCTTGGGGACATCAATGTCCTCTTCCATTGGGTCTTCTATGTCTGCAAGATGCACAAAGTGCTCCTTTCCAAAAGTCTCTCCTAATGGGGGTTGAGGCTCTTTTGGCATCTTCGCCACAAGTGTTTCACTAAACTCCCCTTTCTTCAAACCAACTTCTTGTAATTCATCTGGAAGAACTTGAATAGCATTAATTCTTTGCTTGGTGTAATTGCATTGTAGTGGACCATTATCAATGGATATGCAATTTATTCCTTTTTGTAAGGAGCATTCTATTGTTGTACCTAATCACCAAAAACAAAAAAAATAGTTAAGACAAATAACATAAAGAAGCATACTTTAAAAAAAAATAATGAATAATAAAAAACAATAAAACTTGAAATATGTTTCCATATGTAATATCTGAAATTTGACCTGAACCCGAGAACAAATCTAAGACCCAATATCCTTCACTTGAAAATGTATCTATGAGATGATTAAACAAAGCTTGTGGCTTTTGATAGGTGTTTACATCCACTCCTTTCAAATCCCTTTCTTCATATGTCAATTTTTTAACCACGGCATTATAAGTCAACATCTGAATATATTTTCCTTCACTCTTTTTATTGATTAAAAGAGATTCATAAGTCTCATCTTTTGTCCAAGTTGCAAGATGTATGTTTTAAATATCATTCAGAAATGGATCACTGCTGGAGCTATGAATATTAGGCTTTTGCCTGCAGTCAAAATAAAAAAAAAGAATTGAATTAACTTATCAATAAATATAATTTATTTATAAATTCAATAACTTGATAATAATAGTGCAAATATATTACCAATAAAGTTGTTTCCTTGTTTTTGCTTTATCCTTGAAGGATGTCAACAACCCCCCTAATTGTGTGTCAGAATGGAAAACAATGAATCTCCATAGTGGTGATGTTGTGACATCTACAAATCCTAAAACCACTTTACTGAATGATTGGTAAGTATAAGGCTCACAATCATAAGTAGTGTTTCGTATATTGAATCCATGAGGGATATCTGCAATAACTAGGTTGTACTCCTTTTTAGGAACAATTTTTGCAATGTCCGTATAGTCACCTAAAATGACTTTATATTGCACAGTGTCAAGCCCATTCCAAATATAATGATCAAGTGTATCATCAAGTTCAACATTTTCAAGACATTGTCTCCTTTGTCATTCTATTTTGGCTCTTTGGATATGAATTTTGAAGTACTCTGGTACTCCATTTGTACCCCTCTTTGGCATCTTCAAATGAAATTTTTTTCTATAAGTAATAAAAAAGACATTAAATGATTTACGAAATAAATAATTTGGGATGTATCATATATCAACATACCTTCTTGAATGCAACAAAAAATTGTTTTAAGGTTTCTATTGAGCTTGATTCTGGATAGTTGCATTTGACATCATCCCAACTATTCTCATTCAACATTATAACCATCTCCTCTTGTATTTTCATGTAAATCTTGTGACTAGATGATGAAACAATAAATAATGTTTACAATCATATATAATAATACAACATAATACTTAGAACATAACAAAAATGTTAAGCTCAATAAACATACTTTGTACCATAAAAAAACATCAACTTACTTATCAAATTCACTGCACATTTCCTCCATTGATAAATCACCTGACTTTACCCGTGACAATATTGTCACTATTAGTGTTTCATCCTTCACACCTTGCATTGTTCTCCAGGGTGTAATAGTCATGTCTTCTGGCAAGTTCTTGATGTCAGGACCTGACTTACCACCGGTCCATGGAACAACTTTACTTTTTTTCACTTTCTGATTTTTTATGCTAATATTCTCCCACATGATAAATATGTCCTCAAACAAATCCCATGTTTTCCCTACTCTGAATGCCAATTGGAAATATCCATCTACAACTCTGAATGCATCACTACCTTTGGCATTTTTATGTTTCACAATATCCTCTTTAATAGGGATACCTATTTCCAGACAACATTGTTTCCAAAAAATTGCATCAACCTTAAATTTATCTCCACCACATATTTGAAAAAAATCATTGTGGATGAATCTCACCCTTTGAATAAATGTCATAGTCATCCTATATTCACTATCTGTGTTATGATCCCATGCTAACAAATTTGCTTCTACATCTGTTAAACCAGCATAAACAATGCATTTCACTGTTTCAAAAATAGGGTTATTGGGATATTCTTGCATCAACTCTCGTCTTGTCTCTGCAGAATGATTCCCTCCAAGAACATAATATTTGTAATGAAAACTTCTTGTTTGATCAAATTCATCTCTAGTAGGAACATCTTTCGGGTCAACAAGCACTAGGTAGTCAACCACATGTGCATAGGGACTATGCCTCATTAATGCTTTCAAGTTGTGAATATGTAAATGATGTGGTTTTCTAATTCTAAATTGATCTGGCCCTTCTGTGGGTCTAAAAATCTGATTCACATTCAACTCAAATGTATGCCCATTGTTAACCAATTTATCCCTCCGCAATCGATCTTGAATGGAATTTTGTGTTGACTTGACAATTCCATCCTCTAGATCAGCACCTGGAGTAATGATTTCCCTATTACCCCCAGAATCTTCACTCTCATATTCATGGATAACATTGGAATTAGAAGCATAAGATCTCCTCCTTTTCTGTCTTGAAGGGATTCCATCTAAATGAACAATGCCTTCATAAGGAATTGAAGCACCCTCAACCATATTTCTTATACGAGATTGATTCTTACTCTTACGAATAGTAGTAGCTAGCTCATTGGCATGAATTTCAATGTGTTCACTTGGGTGAGATAAATATTTAAATGTAACAATTCTAGGTACCTGATTTGATTGTCAGATGCTCTTTCCTCTTTGTTCTTGTACTTCTTCAGTTTGAACATTTGAAACTTTTTTATTCTTCCTTGGTTCTTTTCCCTTTTGAAGTGCAGCATTAACGACATCCATAGGATTTTCCTATGTATAATAAATTCCATTCAACATGTTTGAAATCAACCTAGCAAAATCCTGCCAAAAAAAAATGGTATTAAATCTATTACATTGTGATATCCAAGTTATAAAAAAAACAATTTAAAAATAATCTCAATATTGAAACGTACTCTCCCACTTTCAATATCATGTACAACCCCTTCACAGAAGGGTGTGAAAGTTTCCTGAACATTATATTTTGAAACCTTCAAACAATATCGAATTTTGGCAAAGGTCTTCGCTTATTTCACTTGTGCATAAACAATTTCTATACCCAGCATCACACATATATCTCTCAACAATCCCAATGATTGGTAATCTGATTGAAGAAATTGAAATGCAACACAATATAAGTAAATACTATACGCTTTTCCTTGATATTTTTCCTTCGAATGCCAAAAATAATTTTTCCTGTCTTCTTCGGCCACATATTTCCATTCTCTACCATTCTTGATTTTTGATTCCTCAAAGGTCAAAACTTCATCTTGAGGCTCAACATTCTCAGATACCTCAACAGTTCTTTTCGATGCAATCATCGCTGCTCTTGATATAGAAACATTCACAGATATCTTTCATGATGCCATTGTCTGTATATCCAAAATGTAAAAATTTAAAATACAATCAACAAACATTCATAGACAAAAAAAATCAACATCAATAGTCATTATAAACTATATTGGAAATTTGTTGAAAAACATTAACCCCCCCTCCCCCCAACTTAACCCCCTTACACTAACATTACATTAAAATTAAAAAACTAAAACCGTCTTAAGCCCCCACAAACATTGCATTTAAATAACAATAAGTGCAATGAAGTGAATGAGTGCAGTGAAGTGAAAATCCTCAAACACCCACACTCTAGAAGATCTAACAATATTCTTACAAGTTTTGAAAATTCAGTGAAGGTTCATGGACAAAAACAAGTAAAAACCAACCGAAAATAAGGAGAAAATAGTCCCCTAGTTACACAACTCGCTTTAAAAGTGTGTTCCTAAGTGCACAAAAAATCAAAGTGGTTGTTAAATGATAATTTATTATTCATCGAGTTCAGACTCGCTTTAAAAGTGTGTTCCTAAGTGCACAAAAAATCAAAGTGGTTGTTAAATGTTAATTTATTATTCATCGGGTTAAGTGCACACAATTCAAAGTTGTTGTTAAATGACAAATTATTATTCCTCGCTATTTGATTCGATTGGATCTTTCGAATCACGCGGAGTTACTAGACTTAAATGTGTGTGGCCTACTTTTGGAAAAGTAAAAAAACTATTATATCACATTGAATTATTATATGGTCTGCATTCACTCTTATTCGTTGGAGCTTTCTAGTCATGATCCATTATCTTGCGTAAAGACCAAATTAATGACTCGTAGTTCATCAGGATCCTTCCACCAATCACATTGGTACATTTTAAAAGTCGATGGGTACATTCTTTTGGGATGTTGTTGTTAAATTGGATATATATTTTTTAAAATGTGATTTGGCAATGTTACTTTATTTAAATGTTAATCTATATATTTATTACAAAGGGTTTAACAAAAGTAACATGTCAATGGCAAGAAATAAATGAAACTGAGTGATTAGGGAAACAATAACTTGTCTCAAATGCCCAAACAACATCCATAAATTTTGATATTTGTAAATTAAATATTGAAAAATAGATCCATTAAACAAATTAAATCTTTGATAATGGTAAATTATATATATATAGATAGATAGATAGATAGATAGATATTGTAAATTAAATCTTCCCAATGGATGTCAATGAGATAATGCTCAAATCATCTTTGGAAATTGCTAGATCCACTGCATTCCTTAATGAGTGGAAGGAACCTGGAAGTTACATGGTGGATAATTTAACAGATCCAAAAATTCACAATCACAATCAACCCTCTTGCGTGATGAATGGTTTCAACTTTCTTCTCTTGAATTGACTTTGAATGAGTTCAAATCATGGTTGGAACCAAGGATCAAATTTGAAGGGGTGGTCTTAATTTCAATTAGAAGGGTATACATTTTTGTAGCACTTCAATGATTAAGGGCTTTCAAAAAAATTACATTTCAATTGACAATAGTAAATTAATTGTACACTTCAAATGTGTTAAATAAAATATTATATTTTCAATCAAATTTATAGCACTAAAGAAAGCAATAAATCCATAATTATTACATTGACAAGAGACATTTTTGAATACAAACTTTCAAATTATAATGTTCTATTTTCTAAATAAATATATGGTTAGTGCTTTTACCAATATTATTTCATCTATTCTCATCTCCTATCTTCAAACTGACATAACCCCACTAAAAAACTATTTTTATACTTTTAAGAAAGTGAAACTTGAGACGAAACATTTTCAAAAATCATTTACCAAATCTTCTATTTTTTTTAAACAAAAACTTCCAAAATTTATATATCAAATCCCCTATTCATTTGATTCAACACTACAAAACTTTTATAATTCATCCATGGGTTTGTCTTCATTTAATGGCGATGGGATTAATTTGCATATTACAAGATCAATAAGTCTCTATGAAGGCTAAATTATTTGAGTTTTCATGTACCAGCGTTGTTATTCAAGGTAACTGTATTGGCGAAATTATTTGAGTTTTCATGTACCAGCCATGTTATTCAAGGTAACTGTATTGGGTTAGCAGCAAATCTAACCACAAATATGTGTGTGGGGTCATGTGAAGAGTCTAGGGTTTGGGGAGTCGGATACATAAACCTAGTTTACACTCAATTCTGTTATTCCCTTCCTTTTTAGTGCATCCAGTGGACACACTGAGTCTTGACCCATGGCCATTCATTCATGCAATACATCTATTCACTTGCTTGGAAAAATCAACAAAGAAGCATATTTAATCATCGATTCATGATTGAGGTCTAACACGATTATAATGAAGATTTCCAAGTGTACAAAGGAGAAGAGGATGACATACACATGCATTTGGTGAACAATGGCATAAAAATAAATGTTATATCTGCCATAATGTCTACATGCAGTACCACATACATATACCCCATGACCTATTGCATCTCCTCTTTGCTCTCCATTTTTATATCAAATCTACTCCTCAAATGCAAAACACTACTTATTGGGCATTGCATATAATAGTATAATGATTTATTCCATACTCACAACCATTGGAGGAGAGGGAAATAATACTGTGGAAATAGAAATTACAAAATAATTAAAACCCAATGCAAAATTAATTCTAACTATGCACTCTTCTGCCCTGAAATACATAAAACAAAATGAAAGAGATTGTAGGCTTACCTCCACACAGGTACCCAGAAGACCTATCTTGCATACATGCCACTCGTCAATCCAATGGGCCCTCATATCAGAAGCTATTCAGTCTCGCTCAATTAAGTCAATGAAATCTATCTAGTGGTTTATATGGTGTTTGCGATCGAGATAAATACTGCTAAATTGCTTCCCCTTCTTCTTGATTAACCGACACAGCTTCACATTCCATTACTTGCCTCTCGTAGCGTTCTATTCACGTTCATGCATTTCTATTTTGATTGGAGGAAAGAATGAATAGCAAAATGGGTCAACTCTCTCCTAAAGGCCGCCAATTCTTCATACCCAACAAAACTCAGTGCGAAAAGACTTTATAGGTTATATTTTCAGCTTTTATACATATATACTTCCAACATAAACTATCTTCATTCATAGGCCAAAGGAAACGACAATTCCAGCGCTCTATTGGGACCACTCCCTCACACTTTGTATTATTATTTATAAATGATTTGTATTTTAGTATTTTAGATGCAAACAACAGCCCCTAATTAGAGAATTTTCTTAAAAACAAATAACCAAAATCAATGAACCAGAAACTACCTCTGGAAATAAATTAAAGGGTACAATCTAACCCACAGAGATTGATTCTCTTCCCACATACAAAGAAATTTGGCCTAATAAGAATATATATCAAAATCATTCAGTAATAAGGAATAAGGGTATCCAAAAGGTAGAACCTGGTACTTCTATGGTTGTGATCCTCTTAACAATGAGACTATGTAACCTGACCAACGTTCTTCTTCTCAAGATGCTTACAACAAAATTTGACTGCTATCTCAAAAAAATCCTATGTGGGATTTCCATTGAAAGCAGGACTTTACTCTCGTCCCCTCAAACTAAAGAGGAAAGACAATCCGGTCGGGAAACAAAAAATTAGAGAATCTGGGTAGAGAGAGTTTTAGTGCATTTATAGTTTTGATAAAATTACCAGTAAGGTAAGGATATTGGAAAAATATAGCACTCTACCTCAATAGCTTGACGCGGATAAGCTCCAAGATTGTGGACACAGTGCCATGATCTCCTTCACCAGCTGGTTGGACATCCATGGCAGCTTCTACCAGCGGAAGAAGAAAGCCCGCTACCCCCTCTTCATTGTTGCTAGATCGAGATCGAAAGCTTCACATATACCTAGATATATCTATAGAGGACTGCAAAAAAATTTTGTCACAGACAATGAATGATAGTTTGGCAAAGTATCCAGGAAGTCAAGGTCTTCAGGGTTTAATGTCAAGCTGCATAGTTTGTTATGAGATACATAGTTTCTTTAATTTGACTGTTATTTCATTAGCCCCTGTTGAAGCACCAGCTAATACACCACTGAATAAAATCACACCGTCAAATAAATATAGTAGTTCAGATATGAAGAACTCACACAAAATACCCATAATTTTAGGTTCTGTGGGTGGCTTCCTTCTCATTTTGTTCGTATGCCTATTCACCAACTGTACAAGATGGAAGTCTGCCATATTTTGAAGGGGATATGAAGGTATTGCATATGATTATATATATGATTATTCCACCTCCTCTGTCGTCAAAACAAGGGGAGCGCTGCTCCATGGGCGCCAAAGGGTTTCCCTTTACTGGCGGCGCGATTCAGAGAATCGCACCGCCAGTAAAGGGTTGCCGTTTGGCGCCCATGGAGTAGCGCTCCCCTTGTTTTGATAGCAGAGCCTCCCCCTTCCACCTCCTCCGCTGTCAAAAAAAGGGGAGCACCGCTCCATGGGCACCAAAGGGCTGCCCTTTACTGGTGGCACGATTCTCAGAATCGCACCGCCAGTAAAGGGTGGCCCTTTGGCGCCCATGGAGCGGCGCTCCCCTTGTTTTGACAACGGAGGAGGTGGAAGCAGGAGGAGGGTGGAGCAGAAGGGAGACGGAGATGGAGGATGGCCACACTGAGTGGGAGGATGGGAGGGGGAAGAAGGGACCGGTGGAGGTGGAGAGGTGGAGGGAGGCGGAGGTGAATGGAGCGCGGGCAGAGGAGGTGAATGGCTTGCTTTGAGTATATGACTTCAACGGGTAGAGGTTAATTTATTGCGCTTGCTTCTGGATTTGGTAAATAAAACTACTTTTGGCTAGTTAAGCATTACCAATTGGCAGGTAAATCATTTAGGTCAGCGGGAACAGCTTTTACCTTTTGTCTTCTAGACCAGGTACAGCTAGAAAGGCAATGTCTCTTTTCTTTTTTTACTATTTTTTAGGTAGCTTTAGCTAGCTACCAATAAAATAGTAGTTGAACACTACCAATCAAGCAATTCAAGCTAAAGCGAAGTACTCTCGGAAAATTCAGGGAAGGAGGTTTTTTTTTAATACCTCTCATTGGATTTGAACTCCTTTTTAGTTATGAAAGCGGTGGATAGTAAAGGGTCTAAGTTAAGTCCACTGGAATACAAGTCGGAAGAGATATGATAGGATAAGGGGATGGATCGAATCCTGGAGTACGCTCACTCAAGACAATGTGAAATCAAAATATTTTATCTGTGAAGTAGTCGATCCGAGAAAGGACTTAACCATGAAAGCCTAAAATGTGATGTTATTAGGGTTCACAATATTTTCTTCCGGTTTTTCAAAAGTGGAAGAGACAGGCTGGGAGAGGGAATAAGAGGGGCGCTTACACACTAGATAGAAGGATAGATTGGATTGTAAGCCGGGGTATAGGAAAGCGATAGCAATAAGGGGTAAGTGTAAATCTATCCAAGCACAATAAAAAGTTAGAAGCTTTAGTACAGTTTAAGTAGGGTAATTGCTAGGGGAGCGCTCTTCATGGTCAAGTTGAAGAGGAAAGCAATAGGAAAGTATAATGTTTTTTGTGTT
This sequence comes from Pseudotsuga menziesii, assembly GCA_001517045.1. Taxonomy (NCBI): domain Eukaryota; kingdom Viridiplantae; phylum Streptophyta; class Pinopsida; order Pinales; family Pinaceae; genus Pseudotsuga; species Pseudotsuga menziesii. Next base: position 479,462 of record LPNX010854886.1, read on the forward strand.
TTTAATTGTTTTAGTATAATGTTTTTTGAGGGTTAAATGGGTTGGGAAAGTTTTGTTTTTTGTTTTTTTGTTTTTAGTACAATGTTTTTAAGGTTTAGAGGGTTAGAAAGGGGAGGAGTGTTTAAAAGATAAAAAATAAAAAAATAAAAATTTAAAATTTAAAATAATCAAAATTACAAAACTCTTGATAAGGGTAGGTCTTTTTTTAATTAACACTACATCTCTTAAAAAAAATTGTATTTACATAAAAAAAATAAAATAACTAACCCAGAATTTGGTAGAGACTCCTTTCTTGAAAGAATAACTAACTCGGAATTTGGTAGAGACTCCTCTCTTGAAAGTGCTAGAAGCTCCTCCTTCTTTAAAACCCTTCCTGAATTGCTGCACAGTCTAAACAATAATGAATTTATAAGATACATTGAGACAAATGAAAAATCAATAAAACCACAAAATAATGAATGACAACTGTATAAAACCATAAAGCTATCGTTGTAAAATTAACTATAAAACTATTCTATTTATTAAAAAAGTAATAAAACTAACATAATTATTAAAAAAGGAAAAAAACTAACCTATTTATTGAAAAATGAAAAAAACTAACCTATTTATTAAAAAAGGAAATAAAAAAATAACCTATTTATTAAAATAGGAACAAAAAAAAACTACACTATTTATTCAAAAAGGCAAAAAAACTAACCTTGAAATTGTTACTAAATTTATTCAAACTGCATGATGAATAGTAGGAAAACTAAATGATTTATATAACCTAAATTAGGTTTAACATTGATTGTTTTACAAATATGGGATTAAAAAGAAGTTAAATAACCATTTCTTTATTACATATTTCGTATATATAAAAAATTACACAAAACTTCATTGGTTTTATATGCACGGGGATATAAATATGTAATTATTTAATACATTATTTCATAT
>LPNX010854886.1:480472-509355 GCA_001517045.1 Pseudotsuga menziesii
TTTTTAGTAGTTTTCTGAATGTGCTTGAAATGCGCCCTATATTTTTGTTGGGAACTTTTGGAGGGAAAAATTTGAACGAAAAAATTGGAGTTAAGTTTTGGAGGGAACATTTCATTCTCATAGCTATAAGATGGTTGATTGACATTTTCACCATTCTACATTTTGGTGAGGTCTATCATTAAAGTTCATTGTCTTCTCTATTAATATTTTTCTTTAATTCTATCTTTTAGTGAGAAGGCATGGACTGATCTAAATTGAATTCTAATGTCAATGCAGCATTGTATTGTTCATCTAGCCAAGCTACTGACAGTGAAAGCAATGTAATCAAACACGTTGTTCGAGAACTTCCATGTTCTGAAGATTTTGAAGGAAGCACTAATGAAGGGAAAGAATGTGAAGGTGATGATGATGATGATGAATATCTTCCTCCAAGTGGGGATCCTAAAGAAAATAAGCAAGATGATGACAATTTTCCTCCCAGCGAGGATTTTAATGGGACTGATGATAATTTTCATATAAGTCAGGATTTTAATGGGACCGATGATGATTTTGGTGAGGACGAAAAAATCAATAATGGTGAAGATGATTTTCCTCCAAACGAGGATTTAAATGGAACAGATGATGAGTTTCCTCCAAGTGAGGATGTCAATGGCAATGATGATGATTTTCATCCAAGCGAGGATTTCAATGGCAATGATGATGATTTTCCTCCAAGCGAGGATTTCAATTGAATTGATGATGAGTTTCCTCCAAGCGAGGATGTCAATGGCAATGATGATGATTTTCCTCCAAGTGAGTATTTCAATGGAACTGAGGATGATTTTCCTCCAAGTGAGGATGTCAATGGCAATGCTGATGATTTTCCTCCAAGCGAGGATTTCAATGGAACTGACGATGAGTTTCCTCCAAGTGAGGATGTCAATTACAATGATGATGATTTTCCTCCAAGCGAGGATTTCAATGCAACTCATGATGAGTTTCCTCCAATCGAGGATGCCAATGGAAATGATGATGATTTTCCTCCAAGCGAGGATTTCAATGGAACTGATGATGAGTTTCCTCCAAGCAAGGATGTCAATGGTAGTGATGATGAATTTCCTCCAAGTGAGGATTTCAATGGAACTAATGATGAGTTTCTTCCATGCGACGATGTCAATGGTAGTGATGATGACTTTCCTCCAAGCGAGGATTTCAATAGAACCAATGATCAGTCACCTTCAAGCAAGGATGTAAATGGAACTAATGATGATTTTCCTCCAAGCGAGGATTTTCTTGGAACCGATGATGAATTTCCTCCAAGTGAGGATTTCAATGGCACCGATGATGACTTTTCTCCAAGTGAATATTTTAATGGCACCGACGATGATAATCCTCCAAGCGAGGATTTAAATGGAATTGATGATGATTTTGTTGATGATGAAGCCACCAATGATGAAGATAATGATTCTCCTCCAAGTAAGGATGTTACAGGAACCAATGATGTCAATGTTGAATTTCAAGAGTTCCCCTTCAATGACGAATTTAGTGGCACCAATAGTGTTGATGCTCACATTGATCTATCCGCAAGTGATCAACTTATTACTGATCATGACAATCATTTTCATATTGAATTTAGTGATGATGTTTTCAATTAGGGGGGTCATATTTCTCGCAATGAAAACATTCATTCTGAAGAGGCTGTTATTGCAGACATAATGGTCCAGGAAAGGCAGAGAAATAATCCAACAATGAGCAGGATTAAGTGTAGGACTAGACCTTTTTATGTCAATCCAAAGCATTCCAGTTATACAAGGTCCAGGAAATAATTGCTCACAAGTCCAAGTTCCATTACTCATTTAATTTCAAGTGAGTGTTGCCACAACAATTGTTTGAAGGGTATAGGCTACAATTATGCCTTGGAGAAAAAGAATGTGTATTTATCAATGAACAAAAGTATGAAAAATTCATATTTAGTGGGGTGTATGATTTCTACAAGGACAGGTTATGATTATCACGTTGGAAATGTTCTTCTTTGTAGAAAGGCATTCAAAAGGATTCACTCAATTGGTAATATTAGATTATCAAGAATCCAAACAAGACTAGAAAAGGATCCAACATTTTATTCTGATGATTATCAGGGATGGATCACTAGACCATCAACACACATCGCAATATCATGGATGCATGATTTATTTTCAAAGCATGGAGAGAGTATGCCAAATAGAGAAACAATACACATTCCAGATAATTTCACAAGACAAGAAATCTACAACTTATACAAGGATTATGCTCAAGGTGGTCAAGGAAATGGAAACTTCACTAAATATGCATATTTCACAAGAGTATGGAAAAAGAAGTTCAACAATGTCTGCATTCCAAAGAGGTCAAGGATGGGGATCTGCAGTACGTGTGCTTCTCTTAAAGAAAGGAGGGATAGATCAAAAGGGATAGAAAGAGGTGTGTTTAAAAATGTGTTTATTTTTTTAGATAAATGTCAATTATTAAAACAAGTTATCAATATTTTTGTATATGTTCTTTGTAGATTCCATAATTAATTCACTGCAAGAACATCGCAATCAACAATCAAATGAACGACAAAAGTTGTACAAACATCGCAAGAAGTGTTATGATGCTCCACATAAGTATATGGGTTTGATAATTGATGGCATGGATCAGAAAAAAACACTCTTGCCACATTTTGTACATGTGCCAAAGAATTTAAAGGAGGAAAATTTTATTCAGTTTCACTTGGTTGGATGTACGGTTTTTAATGGTGAAATGTTTTCAAGGGTTTACTTTATAGCTCCAAACATTCACAATGATGCAAATTTGACCATCACCATAATTCATCATGTCCTTTCTCATTGGCCTAGTTATCTTCCTGAAGTTCTATATTTGCAATTGGACAACACAAGCCGATAAAACAAAAATCAGGTCGTGTTTTCTTATCTAAACATGCTTGTTGAATTGGGAATTTTTAAAAAGGTAAAAGTTTGTTTCCTTCTTGTTGGGCATACACATGATCATATTGATCAAATGTTCAGCCATTTTGCAAGGACATTGAGGAGGAAGAAAGTCAGGAGCCTACCATCATTGATTGAAATTGTAAGGAAAGAATACCATCCAGAACCTGTTGTACAAAAATTGGAAGAAACTGTTGACATGCAAAGATTTATTTTTGGATCGCATGGTGAAGAAAGGTGCATTGAAAAACTTAATGACATTAGCTTTCAACATCAATTTTGTATAAAAATATTGATGGAAAAACAGTACTATGGGGAAAGAAGTACTCAACTAGCACAAAATGGGGGCCTTCATCAGGTTTGGCATTTTTGAAATTCATCCCAAATCGTCAAATGTATACTTCAAATTTATTGTTATTGCAATCATCTTCAGAGATTCATAATGCAAGGCGACACAATAGAGATGTTAATTCTTCTCAATGCATGGAAGAAATAAAAAAGTCTATTGAAGATACATATGACTACTTTGATGTTGCTGATTCTGTATGGTGGGAGTCTTTTTTCATGGAGCAAAGTGACATAATTTCAAACTCTACAAATGGAGATATATATTTGAAGTCTCCATTTACTTGGCCACGAGTAACAAATGAAAACGAGGAAACAAATGTTGAACCTCAAGGTGTTGAGTTTTCTCAAGTAGAGGAAAGAGAAATGTATATTGGCTCTAGAAGATCATCTACAAAGCATCAAGAGATGGAAGACCTTTATAAGGGCTCAGTACAAGATATCAAGGAGGGTTGCATGATTGCAGTTTTGGCTACAGATGATGCATGTGATTATCCTTTCTGGATTGCAAAAGTTATGAAGGTGAATAAAGAAAATGAAGTAGTATCAATAGAAGTACATTGGTATGCAACGGATACACACCCGTTTGATCGTGTGTACAAGGCAAAGATGGTAGTTGAGAAAAGGGTTTGCAGAAAGAGAAAAAGAAAGGGTCAAAAAATAAATCATCGATGCATTGACATATTGAAATTAGAGGAAGTTGATATACTTTTTTATGATTTTAAGATGACAAAGAAAGGCACTCTTCGCTTGAAGACTCTAGATATTATCAAGAAGTTGCTTCCAAAAGAACAAGTTGCAAGATGGGAGCCTCCTCAACCAAGTCGTAGATCTAGAAGGAATATGACAACTGAAATGATGGGCATAGATGTAGACTCAGACGGTGCACCCATTGATAATAGAGAAGAATATGCGTCATCCACATCTTCGTCCAGCCTTTCGTCTGCAGAAAATGTAGATTCTGATGGGGTGTCAGATTCCATGGATGAATTTCAATAATTTCAAATGAAACATTTTAGATGTTTTCTATTAGTATGATGTTTGTAATTGAAACTCTGAAGGAGATTTTGAATATTTATATGAATCATTTGTTCTTGTATAGTCTAATATATGATTTTATCATGAATCACATCATAATTTCTTTGATTTTATATGGTTAGAGTGGTGAAATTATTTATGGAATATTTTTGTTTGTTTAATATGCAAGTTTCACAAAATTTGTAATTTATATTTTTGAGAAAAAAATATTTTTCCAAATTAGGGGTTGATTTTAAAGTTTTTGTAATCAACAGTATGGGATGTTTGGACATGGCTCTATTTTTAACCCCGAAAAAAAAAGTGTATACTGGTATCAACACTTTTATATTTAGGGGTGTTTTTGGTATCAACACTGGTATCATTTTTATTCCTAGAGTTCTCGTTCTTAGTATAAAGTTATCGTTTCATAGTATAAGTGGTTCTACCTGGCACTGCTGCATGAATGGCGGGAGGAAAACCATTGAGCTTCCACGGCGGAGCCACCTAGGAGCAAGGGTACCGATAGTGAGAATCCTGGTTTGCTCGAGCGAAAACGACAGTGCAGAGAAAGTCCAAAAATAACAATAAAATAAGAAACTACCCGACCCACTATATATATACCCTGGGTCAACTATACTCAGTGGGAAAAGATCATCGAGCAGTAAAAAGCAAGGGATCGACGAGCATATCAACATTTCCTCCGTAACGTCGGACGATGAAACAATTGGGAAAACTGCCGAGGCATCGACAGGGAAACCAGGCGATACTCACATCGGAACTCGCAAGATTGGAGCATCGGAGCGATAGAAGGATAAAGAGACGCAACGGTGAAAACACAAAAGACATCAAATTCCGTAGACCAGCAAAAATTGGAGAAAAAACCAACATGAATTTAACCAAGAAACATCGGTCCCACGGAAAATAAAATCAAACTATGCCGGAAAAACAATGATTTTCAAAGCCGCAACGGCGGATGCCGAAAACTCAAGGATCAGTGAAACAAAACGGCGAGGTCGAAAAAGTTAATGTAATGCGCTATCCGCAACTGCGGAAAATGTAGAGACAATATGTCCCGATGGGATTCCAACAAACAGCCGATTGAGACAAATAAGTGAATAAAGGCATCAGAGAAAACAATCGGACCTGGTTTCTTGTTACTTCTCTGCAATGGCGGGTGCGCAGGTGACTAAATTTCCGATTTAAACATCCAAAACACTTCTGATGGCAAAGTAAAACTAAAACAAATAATGAAACATCGTTGGCATAAGAAAAGTCTTTCCACAGAACATCAAGCAAACTCAAAAGTTGAGCCAAAATGAGTTAAAGGAGGGTCCCGAAATTTTTTTGAATTATGGGAAAATGTTGCAGCTGCAACAACTTCATGAATATTTTTGCATCAGCATCAGTCTTATATGTGGACTTAATTGATATAAAATGTGATGCCTTTGTCAACTTGTACACCACAACCATGATGGAATCATGTTGTCTCCAAGTCATTGGAAATATTGTAATAAAATCATTGGAAATAATTTCCCATTTACATTCTGGAACTAGAAAATATTGCAATAACCCTGCTGGGTGTTGATGCTCAACCTTCACCTGCTAACATTTCATGCACTTTGAAATATAAAGGACAATGTCCTTTTTCATTCCTATCCAAAATACTTATTTCTAGTTGTAGAAATTGTCTTTTGATATCCTGGGTGACCAGAATATGGAGCTTGATAGATCTCATCCATAACAATTCTCCTCAAGTATGCTACATTTGGAATGTAAATTATGTTCCTACAGGTAATAATTCATCTTCATCCATTTTATATCTCTTGTACATTTTTTCAATACTTTGCTGCTGCAACTTGTCCTTGATCTGCACATACATTTCATCCTTAGTAGCATGATTAACAATCTGTTGTCTTAGATCTAGTTGAAAAATACTAAGAGATGCCACATGCATTCGATGCACCTTCTGCTGATTGAATCAACCACTTTATTTTATTTTCCTTTTATGTGTTTGATTTCAAAATCAAACTCACATAAGAACTACAGCCTTTTAGCTTTCCTAGCATTTAAAGTTGGCTTATCAAACAAGTATTTTAGACCACAGTGGTCCATCCTTAGCTCAATTTTTCTACTCATTAAGTAATGCCTCCACATCTTGAGAGCATGTACTATGGCTGCAAGTTCTAAATCCTGAGTAGCATACTTTTTCTCATGATCCTTCAACTTTATTGACTCATGGCATACCATGTGGTTGTCTTGCATCATAAATCTTCCAAGTCCTTGATTACATGCATCAGTACACACCAGAAAATCTTTGTCTGGGTCTGCAATCTTTAGAACTAGTGAACTTATAAGAATATTCTTCAACTATTGGAAGCTTTCTTCACATCTTGGTGTCCATTCAAACGGTATCCCCTTATTTTGCAAAGAAGTGTTTGAATGTGCAACCTTGGAGAATATTTCAATGAACCTCCTATAGTATCTTAAAAGTCCCATAAAATATCTTACATATGCCACATTTCTTGGAGTTTTCCAATTCATAATGGCTTCAATCTTCTCAAGGTCCACAAATATTCCTTTATCTGAGATAATGTGACCCAAATAATGAATCATATCTTTATAAAAGTCACATTTTCTCAACTTTGCATACATCTTATGCTCCCTGAGAAATTGTAATACCATTCTCATATGTTTTTCATGTTGTTCCTCATTCTTAGAATAAATAAGAATGTCATCAAGGAAAATAAGAACAAACTAGTCCAAATACTTGTTGAAAACACTATTCATGAGACACATAAATGTAATTGGTGCATTTATGAGACCAAACGGTACCACTACAAACTCATAATGTCCATACTTTGTTATGAAAGTTGTCTTATGAATATCTTCATCTTTGATTCTTACCTGATGGTAACGAGACCTCAAGTCAATATTGGAAAATACCTTCTCTCCTCTCATTTGGTCAAAAAGTTCATCAATTTGAGGTAAAGGGTATTTATTCTTCACAATGATTTTTTTCAACTGTCTGTAATTAATACACAACCTGAGTGTACCATATTTATTTTTCACAAATAGAACCGGTTCTCCCTAAGGGGACACACTTGGCCTGGTATACTTCTTTTCCAACAATTCTTGCGGCTGCATATTCAGCTCTAGCAATTCTGGTGTGCTCATCCTGTAGGGTGACTTCGACACTAGTGTTGCACCAGGCATAATATCAATTGTAAAATAAATGACCCTTTTTGAAGGAAGTCCTGGAATATCATGAGGAGAAACATCCCTGAATTCCTACAATACATGAAATTCCTCCAATCTAGGAGTTTCATTCTATGTTGCCTCCGAAACATGGGCTGCATACAACTAGAAACCTTTCCTACAGAACTTCTTCAGTTGCATTTCTGAAATATGCTTAATAGAAATCACCTTTGGAATGCCTCTTACAACCCTTAGGTTTCCTTCTTCATCTCTGCATTCAAAATTCTTATTATAAAAATAAAGCTTAACTTTGTGAGCTTCCAACCAATCCATTCCAATGAGAATATCATAGGAACCAAGTGGCAGAACATTCAAATCTGCATAATTGACTAACCCATCCATGGAAAACGAACATTTCTCTACCACTTTACTAACTTTCCTCTTGGTTCCAGTGGCTAGTTGAACTAACCATGACTTGCTATGCTTTACTTTCTTAAAAGCACAAATATCAACAATTCTAGGAGTAATATAACTATGAGTATATCTTGGGTCAAGCAATACATAAACATATTTCTCAGCAATCTTACTTGCAAATTCAACCACATTTTATTGATGGTCTTTCTGACGGTCCTCTAGAGCTGCATAAATTCTAGGGACGGACCTTGCTACTTGGCCCACTGTTTCAGCTTCTTGAATTTTGTGAGCTTGCCTTACATACCCATTCTCATGTGGGAAGTTCATGTGCATATGGTTTCCTCCACATCCTCAACATTGGATTGGTTCTCTGATCTCTTTTGGATCTCTTGGTCAGTCTCCCATCACTCGGGTTAGCTTAGTCACAGCCTGTGATGGTTGCGTTTGCTGATTTCAGAAGTGAGAGGGTTTGAAACCTTTCTTCCTTTGGTCAAACTTCTCATTCCTCTTTTCCTTCCATGCCTTATGGTGATCAGGTTTTCCTTTTTATGATAATAGAAATACTTATCCTTCCTTATATCCTCTTCTAGAGTTCTAGGCTCATCAAACTCAATCCTTTTTTGTAAGACTGAGGTAACCCACTCAGAAAACACTGAATTTTCACTTTGTCATTTCTGATGTATCTGACATATCTCAACAGCTCCAAGAATTTGTTTCCATATTCTTCCATGGCCAACTGTCCCAATCTCAGCTCATGGAATTCTTTGATCTTATCATCATAGTACCTATCAGATAGGTACTTCTGCTTGAAATATTTCTTGAACTATTTCTGCACAATATTTCTATCATTAATATTCTTCACTTGTAAGGTGCTCCCACCATATGCATGCTCTTCCATTCAGATTGAATATGGCTACTATTTCCTTCATATTTCCTGAATATTCCTATACTTGTAAATATTTCTTTATCTCGAGAAGCCAAGCTTCAACTTATTGTCCCGAATTTACCTCACCATCAAAGGTAGGAGGCCTCTCCTTCTTAAATTCATCACACAAACTGTTCCAGTAGCACCTCTTCCTCTTATCCCTGTGAGATGAAGAGATTGAATCCCCAGTGGATCCTTCAGAGTCATATGACTCCCTAGAATATCTTTTTCTTTTTATGGAACTACTCTTGCTTCCTTCTGGATTAACTGCCCAATGCCCAGAGTTCAACCACCTTTGGATGTCTGTCAAAATTTGTAGCATGGCTGCATTCAGCTGATGCTTCTCTTCCTGAGCTTTAATAATTGTCTCATTATCCTTTTAATATCCCTCTTGTATACCCTAAGTATTTTGAAATTGTTTAATGGTTATTGTACTTGTTTTCTGGCAAGGATCTCAAGGCCAAGACCCCACTAGTAAAACCTAGTAAGCTAGGTGATTAATTCCCTAAATGGCAGATTTAGCAGATGTAAACCATTGACATAACTTATCAACAGGCAGTTAAATCCACTAGGGGGATAGATCTATAGAATTCCTTTAGGAATTATAACTTCGATATAACCTAATTACGGATAACTAACCGATAATATGTGAGGAAGGGAATAGGCATCGCTTACACCGGTGAATTTATATTTATGGTTTGATAACTTAAAAAAGAAAGTAAAAAGACACATAAGTAACCTTAGTGAGTAAAATTTCATAACATACTACACTCATGAAAGTATGATACTCACCGAAAATTGGAAATTAATTACCATACCCCTAAACATGCAAATTTTATTAAGGGAAGCTCACACAGTCTATCAAGGCCTAAAGATATCCATCCTTTAAATAGTGTAAATTCAAACGAGTTGAAGACAAGTATTAGTATTGATAACTCAAAAAAACTAGGGTTATTATGTTAGATATATGTATATTAGAAAGAATACCCTACTTACTTAAGGTTTAGTGAGGAATGCTCACAAAGAAAAAGGGATAAGTCCCTTGGGAAAGGAAGAAGACTTCTTCTTTTATATTTGTCAAAATATTGATTTATGAACCTTTCTGACTTAATTATTACAATACACACCCTCCTATTGAATTAATACGTTGAAGGAATAAATGCCCATTGAATGAGTTTGACCTCGAGACGGTCGATTATTTAACATGGGGATTTTATCTTTATGCAATAATGGGTAAAATTTAGGGGTGCGATTTCCCTGGAGGAAATCGTGGGAATTATTCCATAATGAGAAAGTAATTTCCATGTGTCTTAAATTTATAGACATTTGGAAGGAATTTTGCACCACTTGGCTCTTGGATAGCTAAAAGGGGGAATCAAATTTATTATGCCAGCTGCTATCGAAGTTTTGGGAGGAGGAGATCCATGATTTTTAGAGGCAATGGTCTCGACGTTTGGAGGGGGGAGAAATATTTGCATGTTGAGAGGAAATGTCTACGTATTGAGAGGAATATCTCTGCATTTGTTTTTAATATACCTCTGCATCTCGAGGAAGGGAGTCTCTCTACTTTTGGAAGAGAGATCTCTGCATTGTTTTTGAAGAATAGATCCCTATGTCTGGAGGAAGGGAGGCTCTCTTCGATGGAAGAGATATCCATGCATGTTAAGAGAGATCTATGAACCCTTTATTTATAGAATAGACCCCTGCATCTTGAGGAAGGGAGGATCTCTTCGATTGAAGAGAGATATCTGTGTGTTAAGAATAGATCTCTGCATTTATTTTTTAGAAATAGATATTGGTGTTTTTTTCTAGAACAGATCTCGGCACATGAAAGGAGGCCTTTGTGTCTTGAAGGAGAGAGGATATCCACACCTTGGAAGAGATTGATCTGTACATTTTTAGGGAATATCTATGCAATTTGAAGAGAAGGAACTCTTCACTTTTGAAGAGACTAATCCCTACACTTTATAGGAATGGTCTCGACGTTTGGAGGAGGAAAACACTAGATTGTATGAAGATTTTGGATTTTCTCCAAAAGGGATGGCTTCCTTCAGATGCATGTGATTTGTGTAAGATCAGGAGGGACATTCTAAGCCTGCGTGTTATAAATGTATGGATCAAAATTTTTGTGGTGTCAACATTTGTGCGTTTTGGACTATTTGATTTCAAAAAATGTAGATGCATATACCTGAATGTGAATTTAATTTACAGATGGATCGAGCAGCTCCATGGTTCTTTTGTCTTTCATTGAAATAAAATGTAGAAGCATATGCATGAATGTGAATTTGTTTTGTGTATGGATCGAGTAGCTCCATGCTTGCATATGGATGTTCACTGCAATAATCCATAGATGTGTTATGATCAAGGATTTTATACCCAATGGTGTACATATCTAGTACTCTGTGGTTTGTGTTTAGGATTTCCTAGCAGATTTAGAAGAAAACCATAGATGCGTTATCATCCAGGAATTAATATGGAACCCTTACATTTGTTTGAGTATAGATCTAAACCTTGTCCACGATCTCTAGATCTGAACTATGATCACACTCTTCAATGTTGGCATTGGGTATGGGGAATCATTATCTTCTAGAGCACTTGATGAGTGTAGCTCAACCATCACCCAACGATCCAGAAAGTTTCAAAGAGTTTAGACAACTGTGATTCCTCTTGAGGAAGCCATTAAAACAAAATAAAATCATTGGCTTGCATCTGGAAAGTAGGTAGTGATCTTAGCTTGAGTGCGGAGATGATGCATAGATACCAACGTCTACCATCTTTTGGAATTAAATCTTAGTTCTTTTCTTATTTAAATCCATTGGTAAAATATTAAATAACATTGTATGTTAATAAAAAAATGTAATAACATTAGTTATCAAACATAACAATGATAGCAAGAATGTGCCATCTTGATAGCACCCAAGAACATATCCTATCGATATTCCAGTTGCTATGAAAAGTTGTGAAATATTTCACTGTTACTTTTAATATAATATTTGCACTTTGTTCGATATGGATCTGAACCTTGAAAATGATTTTTAGTGTATGCATGGGTTATGGGGAATCAAACATTTGCATTATGTATTCCTTATGTTGTTTTAAGCTTGTCTTTCCTCTTGTTAAAACTTGAATTAACATAACCAGTGGATTGCCTTCTATGTGTCTGGATTTAAAAGATCCTTATTGTTAATTTGTATTCTTGTATTGAGAGGGGATGGGTTAAGTTTTGAATAAAAAACCAAGTTATCTTAAACCATGAAGGGTATCTTAGTGTTCTTGTTAGGATACAGGAAAGAGCTGGTTAAAATTCATGTCACAGTTTTTACCTTAGTATTGAATAGTTATAAATACTCTCGGTGAGAGTCTACAAGGAGAACTAAAAGAAAGTAAGGCAATTTTGTTGTTGTGGATTGTAACCTTTTTAATAAAATAAATGTCACAAGATGTGATAATTTTGTGGACGTAACCCATGGATTGGGTGAACCACGTACATTGGCGTCTCTCTTGTTTTTATGTCTAAATGTTTCATTTTCCTTTTATGGTTTTGTGTACTGATCATTTTGTTATGCAACTTTGTAAATGGTTTAAACACTTTAGAACTGATACTCAAGGAAAGTTATTGGTATCAAAACAATTTCTTGTCCACACAACAATATTATTTAAAGGCAACAGTTATAGTTTACCCTGTAACTATAACTTAATATTACTTCATTTGTACTAAAAATGCTAATAACAATAATAACATAAACTTCATGATCTACAATGAATTCAAATTATTCATAAATATGTTTTCTCCTCAATGAATACTTATATGCAGCTTCAAACTATAATTTTGTAACATACTCAATTTATTTAACCCTGTTCCAACATACATTGACTTGCGACTTGTTAACTCACATATGGGTCTCTTAAGTGATTAAAAATCACTAATTCAATCATTAACCTTTATCCATAATGTATCCATCATCAAAGATACCGAGTTATAGAACTGTTATCCCCTTAAGCAAAGATGGTCTGTTTCGAATACTATTCATTATTCTTTTCTAGATAATAAATCGTAATAGGTATGTTTTCAATCATATCAATAGCATATCTTTGTAATCTTCAATCAACAATATTTGAGATGTGTTGATGATGATATCTTAATGTAAATCCAATTATCATTCATAACCTTAAGAGGTGTAGTCCACAAGCATTTCATCGTCAGAAATAGATTCTGGTTTTTGCCAAAGTTTTGCCATAGGTTATGGTTTTGTATAAAGGTGTGTCAGAAATAATTTACAAGGTTGTAGGTATATCTTGTTAGAAAATATGAAGTCTAGAGGAAATGTTGTATCGAAGGTATAAGTTGTCTTTTGACAGGAAAATTTTTTCTTGAGCTTTGGGGATGTTACAAATGGTATTAGAGCTTAAGTGACAACACTTGGGCCTATTTGGGCTCAACATAAAGTTAGGAAGCATGAAGATGATTAAAAACTAACCAATCAATTATTTTGTTTGTGGATGCATGACAATGATGGACGAGGGAAGTAACTCATCCTAGTGGGCCCTCAAAAAAAAAGAAAAATAGAAAGAGGTAACTTTGCAAAGGTATGTTGTTACATTATAGACAAAGTGTATGAGCAATTTTCATCTTGTCATAAGGGTTATGTTTATGTTTTGACACTCAAATGGAAGGTTGGACTATAAATTTTACTCCTGATACATTAAGGAAGAAGTATAGTCAATTTCTTAGAATTGCTTGTTAACAAATATATGAAGGCATAAATAATAAAAATGGAAGACCATATGTCTACTATACTTTGTGAAGAGTATTGATGCTGTAAAAATTTGCAAAGTCCCAACACCTCTAAATAATGGGTAGAGTAGATATCACCACTGTTTGAGGAAGATTTTCAAGACACTCATCACATGTAAAGAATGTTATAGGCATGAGAATGTTAGGCTTATCATAAGATTTGGTTCAGGACTAATCATTCCATGTATGGTTGAAGAAAACTCACACACACTGACTATAATTTAAATGGAAGTCTAAATTAACAGCTCACTATAGGCCAAAGCTAAATTGCTACAAGTAGAAGTAGCGTGGACAACCTAGAAAAACAATACCCCATAGGGTATTGGTGTATTCCATGAAATGCATGATAACACAAGTGTAGTATCTAATACTAGAGTTAAGTGATTGGGCAAAGTACGTAAAGTATTAGGATGTGTTCTTTTATGATTGTGTTCTTGTTGTAAAGGTTGAGTTATGATTAAGTGAATACCACCTTATGAATTATTCGTATCTAACATAATGAATCATAATACATCCCACCATGTTAAAAAAAAATTGTTATTTGAAAACATGTTGGATAAAGTGTGTAGCACCAACGCTGAAATTCTTGTGAAAGGAGTGGGTTGATTTCGGTAAATAGTATGATAATCCTACAGTTACCTATAATGAACATTATCCATTATCATTTTATAACAAAGTTTTAACATGTGGGTTGTTAACCCAAAAAATACCTCAGTAAGCTCTACATGACCTACACCACCCAAAGAAAGATCTATGTATGACCCTCATTTGACTCCCACACCCTCAAAAAGACTCAAAAATATGAAAAAGGGCTTAAAAACGCCTAAAAAGAGACAAAATAGTTCTCATAGGGGCTAAGACCTCCAAAAAGGGGCTAAACCCCCTCAAAGGAGCTTAAAACCCCCAAAGGAGCTAGGAATTGGGTGAAAGGGGCTAAAATCCCAAAAAAGGGGCTAAAGCCCCAACCAGGGGCTTAAAACCCTAAAAATCTCAAGAAAAAGTACAAATCTTTGGTGGGGGTCACTCTCAAATCACTCCTTCTCTCCGTATCATTATGTTTCCCATGTGAGTGCCTTGAGACTCTTTTCCTCTCAAGTCATTCACCCTCCCTCTCATCCATTCCTCCATTGAGCCAAAGATGCCCATCCATTGAGAGGTGCTCCCCCAAGCTAGGGCATGGTGGCCCATTTCAATCAGAGAAGGTACAATATTTATTTCATGTCATTTTTCTTATAGTTTTCTAATATAGTTTGCTTGTAGGTTTGTTTCTCATAATTTGTTGCAGGTTTCCATTAACGTCTTGCAGCTCCTTTGTTTGCTAATAGTGTTGTGCAGGTTTTTGGAGCTTGGCCCTAACCTTTTCTACACGTTTTTTTTCGTTTTCTTTCTTTTTCTTCCATACCTCATAGGAACCCTACCCTTCCATCCTATAGACAGAAGGGAGTTGTTCCTGCCTGTAGCAAGGGCGAAAGCCCTACTACAGAACTGGCGAACATACCAGGTCGATTCCACATGATCCTTGGGTTTAATTTTTGTATTTCAGTTTTTATTTTGCCCTAGTTTAGTTTTCTTTCAAATATAGATTAAATATGTCTTTTCATGCATTTTAATTCATAACCGAGCCTCCTTAAGGCCAAACCAAGCCCATTCGACCACAGTATAGGTTACTGTCGGTCGGTCTTGGCTCAAGCTAAAAAAATTTCCATCTTTTGAACCGGCAGGTCGCTCTTATCGGGCTGAAAGGTGCGACCATGTCACTCATTCAGGCTCAAAAGGTGTGACTTCATCCCATAAAGCATATCGCTTCTGTCTGTAGTTTCTGAGCGACCCCCTCCCCTAATTTGGGGAAAATTTGGCGACCCCCTCGCCACATTTCCCCCGAAAAGAGCGATCTGACGTCTCTCAGATTTGGATATTTAAAGTTATTGGGACTGTCAATGCGACTCAGCCACCTCTGTCCATCAATCTATGTTTATTTCATTTTAGTCTCTATTTATTTTGTTGCATACTATCTAAATCACTGTTAAATCAAATGGTTAATTGGTTAAAAAATATGATTAAAGCTTGGATAAAATTACTATAGGTTTCAATTCTTAATTTGAAATTAATATCTTTCCTATCCCTTCCTCCTCTACCCAGTCATCACCCTTCGAGGTATTCTGGAATAAGACGAAGGGTGAAGCTCATATAGTAATAGGCACTTCACCTGTCATTTTTCAAAACCATTAAAAATGGGTGACTTGGAAGGTAGAGGGGGTGGAGACCGTCGGGGGTTTCATGGAATTCTCGTCCTCCCTGTTGACCGAGCTTGCATCCAGAGAGTGACCTGAGGATCTACAGATGAGATTAGTCCCATTGTGTTGAGATCCCGACACTCTTTCCTGGTTGAAGAGAAATACAAGTGTAAGGTAGTCACCTAGTCAGGTTCAGATTAAAATTCAAGTATGGCATGTATTCAAGTTTATGTTCACAATTTACTTCTATCATAAACTATTTATTCATGTTATAAGTTTTGCAATACAATCTCTACGGACTATTCATAAACCATACAAGCAACCACTAAGTGTAATAGAAATATAAAAAGACATACACACAAACCATAGCACATAAAACAACCAAAATCAATTCAAGACGGTGAGCTAGCCATTAAAATTTATAATTTACACTAATTCAAACATTTACAGTCTTTGAGGACATAAGTCCTTGAATTCCTTAACCATGGGAAGTACTTGGGCTCAGCCCCGAAACTCATTTTGAGGAGTACCATGGGAACCCCAAAGTAGCTGGCTGCTAAGAGAAATTTCCAAGTGAAACGGTAAACAACCCTCGCCGATTGACTAGCACTCCCATGAGGAAAAATCTAAGTGCCATATCCTAGTAGTCTTGGTGGCCGAGTGACCACCTGAAGCCAATAGGAAGCCATTAAATTCAGGGTCCAAAACATCATTACCATATTTCACCACCTAACATACCAATCAGACACAATTGATCCCCCACATTCTTCCTCACGCCTGAGAGGAAATCCACCACAGTTTGGGTCCTTGAACCAACACCGTTGAGACCATTCTTGATGACCCTCTACACCATCAGAAGGCCACACATCCTCTGATTCAAACTCAAAATCATACCAATCTAAGATAGACCTGCATATTGCACCATCTATCCCCATGGCTGGTGCAAACCTGGATCCATTTTCCAGCTTAGTGATTGGTACTAGACCCACGTCCATACCCCACACCACCACCAAAACCCCTGCTAGTGGCCCTAGCATAGTCATGCAAACCATCATAATTCAGCTACCTCCACCCACACTAACCAGTCAAACTGTCCCACTTGTCATGCACGGGGGCAATGTCCCATCCACTCACACTATCCCACTTGGCATTCCTGGGGGTAGTGGCCCTTCCACCTACACTGCCTCGCCTATCATAGATGGGGGTAGTGGCCCTTCCACTCACATATTTTTGGTTACCACACTTGGGGGTAGTGTCCCATCCACAACTGTGCCACAAGTACCCCCAGTAATGCAGGTGCATCATGTCCCTGCAAGCCCCACCACCATTGCTGCCCCATCACACATCAACCTCAAGTCAAACCTTCCTTTCATGGAATGCCTCAACCTACCTAAATTGGATCGGTTAACAAATGAACCTATCCACCATCAAACCTTTTGGCCTCCCATGCCAACCAAACTCCCTTCAGACATTCCCAAGTTTGAAGGGAAGGCAGGGGAGTGCCCCCAAAACCATATCATGACATTTCACCTATGGTTCTCATCAAATAGCATCATAGATGATTCAATTAGACTCAGACTATTCCAATGCACCCCCATAGGTGCTGCAACCAAGTGGTACATTGAGCTACCACAAGCTAAGTATCTGGATTTTAACTCCTTGGATTTCATGTTCCTGTAGTATTTCCAACTCCCCGTTAGATATGACGAAGAGGTGGAGATCTTGTTATCTTTCTTCCAGAATAATAGAACTGACATAACTAACCACATCCATGAGTGGCAGCAATGCCGTAGTTTGTGCAAGATTCAACTTGATGACAGGATCTTCCTGGATTGGTTCCTAAAAACTTTGCTACCACCTATGGCAAAGGGTGTTGCATCTGAATGTACCCAATCCAAAGAGGAGGCCATCCTGAAAGCCCAATAGTTTGATATGTTCTATGCATAGTCTGGATACCTTTACACTATCATTTCAGATGCTCCCCATGCAGGCACCTCCTATCGGGATGCACCGAGGGCATCCCATGCCACAGATGGCATCATAGGTTCTATCGCCCACCAACCATAGCACCGTTCGAAACCACCTACAATACCACCATAACCAAGCAACACCCCCAGTGTTTCCTACCAAAACCAAACTCCAAACTATGTAAGAATGATGTCTCAGTCCAGAGCCACAACTCCTTATGCACAACCTGCACCACCACAGCAGGCCCATGCATTAGCTTGGCCAGCACAACAATATGCAGGAAAAATTCCCACATTTGTGGCACCTGCACCCACCCAAGTCTACTATGCACCACCGGTGCAAGCTGTTCAAGCCCCCGCACCCACTCTCCCAGCACCTTTAGGACAGGTGTTTGCATAGCAAAACCGTCCTAACCATCCATCCCCCAATAACCAACAAGGGCAAGCCAGAAATAACCGAGCCCGAAACCAAGGCAACAGTCAATTGCAGAGAGGCGGTCAACAACCAAACCCTCCCAAAAATGCAGGGGCAAACCGAACAACCCAAAATCCTCAGCAACCAAACACACCTAGACGCAACGCTCTGTTGTGCACAAATCAGCCATGCAAGTTGTGTGAGGTCTACGGGCACTATATGCACGAATTCTCATTCATGGGTCATGCTAAGCAAGCCATTCACAATGAGCTTTAGCATGCTACAAATATGGCAGCCCCAGCTCAACCCAACCCGGCACCACCAGGGCCTCCACCCATGGTCCTCCAAACCCATTTCCAGTCCAGGGACTGGTAGCAACTGCACCCGCTCCCCAACCCAATCCCAACACCCTGGGAGCACCTCCAACAGCTGAAACAGGTGTTCACCACCTGCTATCCATGACAACTAAAGACGTCAATTTACAGACCAAACAAAATTAGTATGGAACCAACACCGAACCCACTGACACATCAGCGGCATCTACATCCAAAAGAGCCAATGCACCTTTTCATCTATCCCCTTTTCCTCTACATCCACCTACATCCATGTCCACTCTTGAGGTACTCAAAACTTTCCCAACACAGCAAAAATACTTACTAGATGCCCTTGGTGTTGTAGACCCCTTCGACTCCAAGTTTATCACATTCGATACGGAGAATGGAGAACCACGGATGCCATCAACCATTTCCTTCCAAATACCGGTGTCTATCTGGAATTTGGTCATCAATCGGTGCATAGTGGATGAGGGGGCATCCACGTGCGTTATGTCTACCCTAGTCTGGCAGAAGCTTGGATCCACAATTATGCAACCATCCTCTACTACTCCGCGGGCTTATGATGGCCACCCCACTAAAGCCCAAGGAATCCTCCCTCATGTCCCCATCACATTTGCTGGGAAAATAGTATTGATTGACATAGAGGTTTTCAATACTCAGTTGGACTATAACCTTCTCCTCAGAAGAAGTTATATGTATTCCATGAGAGCCATAGCATCAACTATTTTTTGTCTCATGATGTTCCCTCACGAAGGGAAAATCATGACGGTTGACCAACTGCCTTATCACGATCTGCAAGGGATAACTACACCAGCTAATGTCATCCCTATGATCAACACCATTGATCTGCAAGGGCTAACTGCACCCACCAATGTTATCCCTACGGTCAACACCATGGTTGACAACATACCAGCCTCCCCATTATTGAATGTGGGCCCTGGGTTTTTTTTCGATACTACCATGATGGCTTCTTTCCCCTTAGTGTCACCACCACCGACACCAAATGAGACTACGGATTTGTGCATGCTCTCATCTAGCACTGCTGCACCCAAACATCAACTGCAGTCGTAGCCCCAACCGCAACCACAACACCATCCACAGCCGCAACCGCAACACCATCAATAACCATAGCATCATCAGTAGTCACAACATCATCAGTAGCCACAGCATCATCAGCAACCACAGCGTTATGCGCATCTGCCACCACAACCTCATCCCCACATGCAACCATCAGGGAGTTATCTGGGCTCCTCCCCAGTCCACACAATTCCCTTCCTCTTCCCCCCACCTGGTCTCATGAGTAAGCAAGTAATGGCTACCTTAAACTTACCTAATTTTACATTGGGAATCCCCATGTGGTACCTTGATCCACTGGCCCTACCCCTAATGCCCTAGGTTGTATTAACCCCCATACAACCTATTACAGTCAAATCTCATCCTCCATCTGGCCCACAAAAACCAACCACTGCACATGCACCCACACCACTCCACCCAAAAAGGGCCAGGGGATAAAATGCGAAAGCTATCGCTGAACCTCAACAGATCCCGCCTTGCGCCGTCTGTGAAGAACATGGCCATCCATCTCAAAACTTCCCTAAGATTCCCATAATCTTCATGCATTTGGATTCCATCGATACAATGGAAAACCTCCCCGTGGTTGACTTCCAAGCAAGACAATAGTGAGAAACAAGTCATTGAGAACAAGCCATGCTTGCACCCTCTATGGATTGTATGGACACTATTCTCACCACTGCCAAGACTTGTCTGAGTTCCGAATGGCTCTATCCAACCTTCAACAACATTCCCTTGAATTTGAGATTACTCTAATTGAATAAGTTCACCCCCCACCTCCTTCTTCAGACACCATGTCCATTTAGATGATGTCCAGTCCTATAGACCCTCTTGTCTCCACCATCACTGATGGTCCATCAGACCTGTCTCTTCGTTGCTTCCACAATAATGAGGAGATACTTGAATCCTTAACCACCCCAGAATACCCATGGGACGACATGCACCATTGCTCATTATTCCTCCCCGAAGAACTTGTGTCATTGTCTGACCAGTTTTCTGTGGAAACCAAAGATTTCATTCATGGGAAATTTGACTAGTTCAAAAATCCCATTCTAGCACCAGACGTCTTCGAAGAAGGGAAAATGGCCAACATTTCACCAACCATCAAAATCAACATCTCAATCAATCCTATGGTTGTTGAAGAGATCATGCTGGGGGCATCCTGCTCCCCATAAGAAGTTACTTCCTACAAATCCCTCTTCCAAGAATTCTGTGACATCTTTTCCTATTCCTACACTGCAATGCCTGAGTTGGATCCATCTATTGTAGAACACCACATTGACACATGGCCCGATGTGTCCCACATGTGCCAAAAGCAACGGCCCATCCACCCCTCCAAAGCTACCGCGGTCAAAGCTGAATTGAGAAGTTGCACACAGCTGGCTTCATTTATCCCATTGCGTATACCACTTGGGTTTCTAATCTTATTTCCATGAATAAAAAATAGGGTAGCATCCACATTTGCACAGACTTCCATGATTTAAATGGGCCTTTTCCCAAAGAAAAATCCCCAACACCCTTCATCAAACGGATTATCGATGCATGCGCCGGACATGAGGTCTTTTCCTTCATGGACAAATTTTCTGGATATAACCAAATCCAATCTAGAAAGAAGATCATTACAAGACCGCATTCACAACCTCATGGGGCACATTCACTTATCGAGTAATTCCCTTTGGTCTAAAGAACGCTGGAGCCACCTTCTAATGTGCCATGACATATTGTTTCCATGATTTAATCCATATCATATTTTGCTACCTGGACGATCTTACAGCTCAATCACCAAAATGAGCACAACATATAGACAACTTGTAGCAAGTCTTTTACGATGCCTCAAGTACAAAATTCAACTGAAACCCCTAAAGTACATTTTTTGTGTCCCAGCAGGCCGTCTACTCGGGTTCATCGTATCTCATAAAGGGATAACAGAAGACCCCCTCAAAGTTTAGGCTATCCTTGATCTCCCTTCACCAAAAACTTGGCACCAACTACAGACCCTCCAAGTCAAGGCCAACTTCCTTCACCGTTTTGTACTAGAGTATACAATGAAATCCCACGGATCCATTTGCCTGCTCTACACAAAAATCCCCTTTGTTTGGGATCAGCAAGCACATAAATCATTTGATGCACTCAAGCAAGCCCTGGCTTCTGCACCATTACTCTCAGCACCAGACTTCACCCGAGACTTCATTCTCTATGTGTCAGCCTCGAAAAATTCCATTGTTGTAGTCTTGGTCCAGGAAGACGATGCTCGCCATGAGCACGTGATTTATTACATCAGTAAGAGGCTGACAGGTCCCCCACTATGATATTCACCTGAGGAGAAATTGGCCCTTTCCATCATCTTCTCATCTCAAAAGTTGTGCCACTACATCATTGCAAACCATACTCGTGTAGTGGCTGATTCAAACCCATTGAAGTACCTCTTAATCCGTTGCCTTCTACAAGGTCACATGACCAAGTGGGTAGTCATCCTCCAAGAATTCGACTTAGAATTTGTTTCCCCAAAAAGCACAAAGGCACTCGCGCTGGTCACGCTCATGACCAATCTGCCCCTATTAACTATGTCATCACCACCCAAGGATGACCTCCCTGATAATTTCATATTCGTCATATCCATGGAGGACCCATGGTATGGGGACATCCTTCTATATTTACGAACACAGAAGTTCACAGCGCACTTAAACCGTGAGGACAGGCGACACATCTGACATCAAGACATTCACCACCTATTGATTGGAGATGTTCTGTATTGTCGAGGCATTGATACCATCCTACGTTGTTGCCTCACCCGTGATGAGGCCGATGCCATCCTCAACGACTGTCATAGTGGAGCCCGTGGCGGCCACCTTTTAGGTTTGGCAACCTCCCATGAGATTCTATGTGCCGACTACTTTTGGCCTTCCATCTTAACTGATTGCATAGAGGCAGTCAAGCATTATCGCAGCTATCAGCTCTTTTCCCCAAAGGCAAGACCCCCCCTACACCATTACACCCTGTAGTCACAACCAATCCCTTCTACAAATGGGAAATCAAATTCATGACAATCATCCCTGCCTCAGCCAATGGTCATAAATACATCATTATGGCAGTTGATTACTTCACTAAGTGGGTCGAGGCCATGCCCACATTTGATTGCAAAAGTGAAATGGCGGCACACTTCTTCTTCAACCATGTTATTTCATGATTTGGTGTTCCTAAACAGTTGGTATTAGACCATGGTAAACACTTTGAAGACACTATTTGGACTGAGCTTTCAACCATGTTGAAATTCAAACACCAATACTCATCTTCCTACTACCCCCAGGGCAATGGCCAAGTTGAAGTAGTCAACAAAATCATCAAAACAATGCTCCAAAGGATGGTAGGAAACCATAAAACCAACTGGCATCACATGTTGTTCTCCACCCTATGGGCTTATCACATGTCCACAAAAACTGCCATCGATTTCACCCATTTTCGCCTAGTACATGATGTTGAATCAGTACTCCCTATAGAGTGCCAGATCCCATCTCTCTGCCTCACAGTAGAACTCCTCCCTGATACGTCACCTTTGGAAGAATGACTCCTCCAACTTGAGCAGACCATAGAAGACCACCAAGCTTCCCTCAAAGCCATCGAAGCAGTGAAAACATGGTCAAAGGCCCACTATGACTCTCATGTCCACCCTTGCACCTTCAGCGAAGGTGATATGGTTCTAGTCTATGACCAACCCAATGACAAGTTGGGAAAAGGCAAGTTCGATTCAATGTGGTACAAGCCATACTTCATCCACCGTTGCCTCAGAAAAGGGGCATACACCCTTATTGACTCTGATGGTCAACTCTTATAGAATCCCCACAATGGGCTCTACCTCAAGATATTTTACGCTTAACATCACCAACTAGTCACTTGATTTTCCTTTTTTGTTTTTCAACGTTTTTTACCACAAGTCAGGGGCAGAACTATTAGCTACTAATCCAAAGTCATCCAGAACCTGTTCGAGACACTGTTTGCACCACTGGTTTTAGAATTCCGCCCTTTATCTTCTAATGAGACCATAATCTCATGTTTAATAAGTAATTTTCAAGACCACTTCCCAAAAGTTACCTCAATTTATGAGCCACATCATGGTGATGAAAGTGTCTTCGGACCTATACTTGCATCACACTTACCTACCTCCACTCATGCGGGTTCTCGTGCCACCTCCCGGAAGGCACGCCATTTTATTTCAGCATATAGCTATCTAATCCACCCACCGCACCTTATGTAGGTTTCCAGACCATCGTCTAGAGGACAGATCATTTCCTTTGCATGTATTTGGTAGATAACTGTCTCTGGACTTGCACTCACATCACATGTACTCAAGTCCATCCACCACAACTCACACACGAATCTCCTGACCTCTGTCCGAGAGCCACCTCGGTTTGCATGCCACTGCCTCACTGATTCATGTGCCTCTACTGTGATCTATCCCGTGCATGTATTGGTATGTTTAAGAGCCACCTGCTCCATCCATACTGCATGGATGACCTTTGGACCATTGTCCACTTCCCGACATAGGGGCACCACAAGTTCCTTCTCGATTGGTTGACCATACTAGATTTTCTTTTAAGCTCTTTTCTGACTCCTAAAAGAATGAAAATATTGTCGAGCACTGCTGCTTCCTTTCCCACTCATTAAAGTATAGGAAAGGGCATCTACATCGTCTCGTTTATCTCCTTTTACGAACTATGTAAACCATCAAATGAAAAGGACCACCTTGGCACATTCAAGCCAAGACCATTCCCCTCTGCATCCTTTTATGATTTCTCGGGCAAAGGGGCCAAACTTTACGAAAAGTCTCACCATGGGTTGTCATTAATCTCTTTTCCAGCCTTCTCAACAAGAAAATATCACCGAGCAAAATTGGTTCCGTTCATGCTTGTAAAATTATTTGAATTATCGTCCAGTCAGTACAGGTCTAACCTTTTTCATCCTGATTGGACTACCAATGGTAAAGAATTCTCCCATCCCCTAAAGGATGGGAGAGCTCTCCTCTGTATACTTTTATCCTTTTTCAAGCACTAGAGACTACCAACAAAAAAGAGCCCCCACTGGAGTCTTCTTCATGCTTTTAGACTCTGTAAAATTGAAAGCACCATCAAGCATTTACTTTCTCGGGCTCACCAAAAATCCACGAGATCGTACCACAATGGTGTCTCTAGACACCACAACACAGATAATAGTTCGGCAGCATTCCCCCTTTGGGTCTCCTTTGTTCAAAGTAATCTGCAGTGTTTCTTCCTTGGATCTCATCAATACCAACACTACAACAAAACTTATGATTAACATCTCTTTTTGCATCCATTTTTGCATCTAGACCATCTTTCAATGTATTTTTCTTCATTTTTTTGGACAAAATGGCGCAATTTCACAAGTTGGTGCTATTTTAGGTGTTTTTTGCATCCTTTTTCTAAATCTGGCGCAAATTACGGTGTAATTTGCACTGGGTTTTGCACCTGGTTATGCACCAGGTTTTACATCAGGTTTTGCGACAGGTTTTGAGCCTAGTTTGTACATTACTCTTGTTGCGCCCCCTTTTATGTCCATGTTTGCCTCCACATTTACACCCATGTTTTCATCCACTTTTGCATCCTTTTTTACATCCACTTCTGCCTCTTTTTTTGCATCCCTTCGTGAGCCAAGTTTTGCATCAAAGTTTACATCCTATTTTGAGTCTAGTTTTGCATCTAGTTTTGTTTCACTCACTTTTGCATCCATTTTTTCATCCACTTTTGCACCCACATTTTCATCCTTTTTTTCATCCATGTTTACGTATTTTTTTGCATCTATTATTGCATCCACTTTTTCTGCGTCCCATTTCAAACCCATTTTTGCGTCTACTTTTACACCCACTTTTGCTTCAAATTTTGCATCCATGTTTGCATCTTTTTTTTCATCCAATTTTACATAAGTTATTGCATTCCTTTATGCATCCATTTTCACATCCACTTTTGCATCGGGTTTTGTGTTGGGTGTTACGTCTACTTTTTCATCTATTTTTGCATCTATTTTTGTTGCATCCACTTTCACATCCAATTTTGCATCCAATTTTACATCCATGGTTGCATCCACTTTTGCGCCACTTTTTTCATCATGTTTTGCTTCCATGATTGCATCATCTTTTGCATCCACTTTTGCATCACCTTTTGCATCCATTTTTTGTGCACCCCATTATGCACCCACTTTTGCACCTACTTTTGTTGCATCCATTTTTGCATCCATGTTTTTATCCACTTTTGCATCCAATTTTACACCCAGATGTTAAAGATGACAAGGAGGATAATGATTATGATATTGAGGATGGTTACGATGATGATGATAATGTTGTTGATAATGAGGAGAACAATGACAATGATGATGATGATGCCGATTATGAGGAGGAGGAGGAGGAGGAGGATAATGGAAATGATGACATTGACGATGATTATGATGGAAATGAATGAATGATCATGATGATGGTGATGATGACAATGACAATGATTATGAATACATTGAGAATGATGATGTTGATCAATTTAAGAAATAATTTGTTATTTGTCATGCAGAAATCGTGTGTGTCCTCCATGTTAGAATAATCAACCCATAGTATTTACCCACTTAGACATTAATTCATTTATTTTTGTCTTATTTGCCTAGTCCATGAGTCCCACCATGTGCAAGTTGCTAATTGCCTATCCATAGAGGTCAAAATTTCCATTATTGACTCATGGAGCGCTTGGGAAAGCCTTAGGAATCAAATCTGCTTTATTCCTGGCCTCCTAGGTGACCATCTGCTTTTTCTGCTTTATTCCCTGCTTTTCAGTGTTTTAAGGCACATAGGAAAGCAAGACTAGGTGAGGTGAATCAGCTTTGTTGCCTCTTCCTCCTCCACTCCTTCCTCCTCCACTCCTTCCTCCATGCAAAAGCATGTATGAGCTGCCATTTCACCACTCTTTAGATTGCCTATGCGCCCTTGCTAATTCGTGGGGTCCTTGATAGATTTGGGATCAGCTTTTTACACCTATGGGGGATTTGCCTATTTTGGGTAAGCCTGCTTTATGCTAGATTTGGATGCTTCCTTACGCATTCGATTTGCTCATGTATTCTATATATTCAGTAGCCTATGTTATTACAGGGTTGGATATTGTACACTCAGTTAATATAATTTTGTGTTACAGCTCCATATTCAATCTCCATTGTTGATAATTTTGCATGATCAATTGTTAATTGTTGTGGGTGAAATTAATCTACTGCAGGACTGAATTTCTACATGGTATCAGAGCCATTGTAGGTTGTTACTCTCCTTCAAAAATTGTTTTGCAGGTTCGACATCAAGACTGGGAGCCCTCTACTGACAGCCGGGATAGATTTTCTAAAGCTATGGATTCACAGAAAACTATCCTCACTCCCTTCAACTTTTTTGAATGGAAAGTAGAGATGGAGATCTTGTTGAGAGCGAAAGGCCTCTAAAGGGTGACTATGGCTACAGAAGCAGAGCCCAATGCTGTTGCAGAGAAGATCAAATGGCACAATCGGAGAGATGAGGCTTATGGCCTCCTATGTCTCAGTATTTCCCGAGACCTCCTTTTCCATCTCGATGGATTAACTTCACCGGATCAAGTATGGGAGAAACTTTCTGAACTATTTGGAAAGATAGATGAGATGAGGGGACACCAGATCGAAAATGAGTTGATCTCCCTGAGTCCCAGTAATTTTGAATCCCTGCAGCTATATTTCTCCAAGTTCAAAGCACTAGTTTTGCAGCTGAAACAGTGTGGTATTGAAAAGAAAGATGAACAGCTCGTATTGTCCATCCTCTTGAAGCTAGGACCTGACTACTCAGTCTTTGTTTCGACCTTCTATGCCACAAAACTCACAGCTCGAACCTGGAAGATGCTTAGCCTTGCAGATTTCATGGAATCTCTTACACAGGAACAAGACAAGCTAGTGATGATGGGCACCATCAAACCTTCCAAAGACCAAGCTCTGGTTGCTGGAGATTCGAGGTTGGATTCAAAAAGCAAAAAGAAAGATAAAAAGCCACCTGAGAAAGGAAGAGACAAAAAGCAGTCTCCAGAGGATCAACAAGGTCCCAAGAAAAATACTCAGAAGAAGAAAAACAAAGGTGATATGAACAAGTGCTCATACTGCAATAAGGGCAATCATACTGAAAGCTCTTGTATGAAAAAGCAGATAGATATGTTAACTCAAATGTTGGAGAAGAATGGCATCTCCCTTCCAGGAGGCTCAAAGAAGAGAGAAGGAGGATCAAGTTCTGATGACAGAGAGAGAGTTCATGCTCTAGTTGCTGGCACATCAAGCTCACCCAGTTTTATCATAGATTCTGGAGCTTCAAGACACATGGTTTCGACTAAGGAGGCCTTCTCCTCACTGGACAAGTTGAAAGGACCATCTATTGTACTGGGAGATGACTCTCTCACTGAAAGCAAAGGCAAAGGAAGGATAGAACTTGATCATGGTAACTTCAACAATGTGCTGTATGTCCCTGGTCTCGCCTCCAACCTTCTATCAGTGTACCAGATGACCCACACTGGGTCTCCTAAGAAATTCATATCTCACCAGATGAAGTTGAGAATCATGCTCAAAAGGTATACATGTTTTAACACTTCCCGCCTTACTCAAACCCCTCTACTCTTCTTATCCGTGCTAATGAAGCTAGAAAGCTATGGCATGAAAGAATTGGCCATTTAAATTACAAGTATTTATCTGATCTTAGTGAGAAATATATGGTCATAGGGTTGCCCAAGATAAAATTTTCCAAAGGAGTATGCCAAGGCTGTATCCTAGGAAAACACCCAGAGCACAAATTTGAGAAAGCCAGCCATGAGAGAACCTCTGCACCCCTCGAACTGATTCATAGTGATGTTGCTAGCCCATTCCCTCATATGTCCATGATTCAGGCCAAATATGCATTGACCTTTATTGATGATTTCTCCAGGTATTGTTGGGTTCACTTCATGAAACACAAGTTATAATTTTTTGGCCTATTCAAAGTCTTCAAGGCTTTGGTTGAAAACCAGTGTGGAAGAAAACTCAAAGCACTCAGATCTGACAATGGTGGTGATTATGTCAAGAATGATTTTATTAAATATTGTGCAGATGTAGGTATTCAGATGCAGCATTCTATCCCCTACACACCACAGCAAAATGGTGTTGCAGAGAGGAAGAACAGAGCACTGAAGGAGATGGCAACATGCATGATGG
>LPNX010854886.1:510240-523950 GCA_001517045.1 Pseudotsuga menziesii
AAGGAAGCTCACAAGATGAGATTGCTTCCCTAAAAGGAGCTACGAACTAAGCCTTCTCCATGACAGATTTGGGGCTCTTAAGTCAGTTTCTGGGGCTTGAGATTGCTCAAACCAAAGCTGGAATCAAGGTGCACCAGTCCAAATATGCCTTGGATTTTCTGATCAAATTCAGAATGCAAGATTGCAAAGCAAGCAAAACTCCTTTCCTTTCAGGAGTGAAGCTGGAGGAAGATGATTCTCCACCGATGGTAAACAACACTTTGTATAGACAGTTGATTGGATGTTTATTGTATTTGACACATACTCGACCTGATCTTTGTTATGCAGTAAGTGTTGCCTCTAGATATATGGATCAGCCTCATGAGATCCATTGGAAAGCAGCAAAGAGGATCCTTAGCTTTGTTCAGGGAACAAGGACTCATGGGATTTTCTATAAAGCCAATTCTGACCTTGAGTTAATTGGTTTTACTGACAGTGATTGGGCAGGTGATAGCACTGACAGGAATTCCAATTCAGGTTATGTGTTCATGCTTGCAGAAGGGCCAATCAGCTGGTCAAGCAAGAAATAGAGTGCCATTGCACTCTCATCTACAGAAGTTGAGTACAGAGGAGTTGTCAATGCAGCAACTCAGTGTTTATGGTTGCAGGGTTTACTTGGAGAGTGTGGTTTCGAACCTGAGTACTCAACTACCATCTACTGTGATAACTAGAGTACCATTTGAATCTGCAAAGATCCAGTTCAGAAGCAGAGAACCAGACACATTGAGATTCACATGCACTACATCAGAGAGCTTGTGCATGATGGCACCATTCACCTACTCTTCTATTCATCTTCAGAACAAGTAGCTGATATCTTCACCAAAGCATTTTGTGAGAAGACCTTCATCAATATCAAATCACTGCTGGGGATTGCTGATCATGCTATAAAGGCATGAGTGGAGACAAGATTCTACAATTTTGTTTTACAGTCCATGTTTAAGGGAGGATTTTCCCAAGTTGGTTTTGCCTCTTTCCTTGGTTCATATGGACTTGCAGTATGTAAAAGGGTGACTAAGCCTTGTTTTTAGGCCCTGTATTTTGATTTATTACTCATAAAGTCAGGCTTAAGGGGGGGTGTTAGAATAATCAACCCATAGTATTTACCCACTTAGACATTAATTCATTTATTTTTGTCTTATTTGCCTAGTCCATGAGTCCCACCATGTGCAAGTTGCTAATTGCCTATCCATAGAGGTCAAACTTGCCATTATTGACTCATGGAGTGCTTGGTAAAGCCTTAGGAATCAAATCTGCTTTATTGCTGGCCTCCTAGGCGCCCATCTTCTTTTTCTTCTTTATTCCCTTCTTTTCAGTGTTTTAAGGCACATAGGAAAGCAAGACTAGGTGAGGTGAATCAGCTTTGTTGCCTCTTCCTCCTCCACTCCTTCCTCCATGCAAAAGCATGTATGAGCTGCCATTTGACCACTCTTTAGCTTGCCTATGCGCCCTTGCTAATTAGTGGGGTCCTTGATAGATTTGGGATCAGCTTTTTACACCTATGGGGGATTTGCCTATTTTGGGTAAGCCTGCTTTATGCTAGATTTGGATGCTTCCTTATGCATTCGATTTGCTCATGTATTCTATATATTCAGCAGCCTATGTTATTACAGGGTTGGCTATTGTACACTTAGTTAATATAATTTTGTGTTACAGCTCCATATTCAGTCTCCATTGTTGATAATTTTGCATGATCAATTGTTAATTGTTGTGGGTGAAATTAATCTATTGCAGGCCTGAATTTCTACACTCCATGACCCTTTTCCAGTAATCACATATTTTGCGTAGATGTTATTTCTTATGCCAAAGGTAATGATGAACAACTGAGGAAAATGTCAATAATCATGATGATGATGATGTCAAGGACAATGACGATGATGATGACATGAATGATGATTATGCCGATGATGGTGACTATTGTGATAATCATGATGACAATGACAATGATGACGATCATCATCATCATCATCATCATTTCCATCATAAAAAACATCACCACTATCATCGTCATCTAGTTCATCATCGTCATCATTTAAAGCATATGGGATATGTTTACCATTTAAAGCATGCATAACAAGTGGGATATGATTACAATTTTAAGCATGCATAACTTATAACTATGATTTAGCACATTTTAATCTTGGAGATTGTAGTGAAATTGGGTTTATTTACCTCTACTAACACTTTCTTATAAGGATCATCATCATCATCATTCATGTAATTCTCATTGTCATCGTAATTGTCATTATCATCATTACTATCATCATCATCATCATTGTCAACTTCATCGTCATTTCCATCGTCTTCATCATCATTCATCTCATCATATTCATCATTGTCATTGTCATCATCAACAACAACATTCTCATCATCATCATCTTCATCATTGTCATTGTCATCATCAACAACAACATTCTCATCATCATCATCATGTAATCACATAATTGTGAATGCCATTATCATCAAATCAATTACATTTATTGTCTCCTCTTTAGCACCCCAAATCAATTACATTTATATTATCCTTATGCTAGGTTGTATAGGTGCAAAAATAGCTGGTTTATATCATGATGATGCTAAAATGGACACAAATTGCGTCCACTTTAACATCCCAAATAAATTTCATTTAAATTCTACTTGTGCTAGATTCGTGTCTAGGTGCAAAAATAGGCACATTATATAAAGATGCTGCTAAAGTGGAATAAAAATGATTTGATGAATAAATATGACAACAAAATAAAAATATGAGGTTTCCTCGATTTGGAATCTTAGGTTTCATTTCCTATTGTATGTTTAATCAAAACTATTTTGATTTGGAGGGTAGTTGTGAATCACATAGTCTAATTGAAATCCCATTTGAAGATCTATATGAATACTACATGGATTATATATATGTTTAAGTGAATCTTATTTTTTTAAAGGTGAGCTTATACCTAAACTAATCAAAGGATTTTTGCTATACACTACAACAAAATACCCTTTTGGGGCGGTTTTTCTAACCCCCTCCCCCCCCAAAAAAAAGTCCTAAGAATTGGACTTTTGGATATGGTGGCCATTTTGAGGTTTGTCACATCGTGGATGCTTCTTGGTCACTAATCCATGCTTTGATACCAAAACCCATTGATCTTGGTCATCTTTTATCTAGAGAAGAGATGCATTTGGAATTGTAATAGACCTAACGAGATGTGCCAACTGTACTAGTAGGATTCAAGAAAAATATTCATGCAAACCAAGAGTTCCCGCGTTCATTACAAATTAAAGAAAGAAAAGCTTTAGCCATGCCAATATATTGACAAAGTCATGTTCATGAGAAAGACAATTGTGTTAAGTCATAGTCAACACAATGCAATATTTAGCAAGCCCATAAACCAACCTGATCATTGAAACACAATCAAAATACAAGTTGAGGGTACATGATCAAGAATCCATGATATATAATATGTTATAAGAAAACATGCATCGAATGAGGTACAAGTGATAACATCCCATAATCAATACTAGAACAAAGGAGGCCACCCAAGATAATTATTAATTAGATCATCTTCATGCTTTTCAACTTAGTGTTGTTGAAACCCCAACATGGATTTCAAACAAATTTACCACTAATATTTAAGCCACTCCTCCAATTAAGAACTATAAGGAATTTATAACAAGGGAATCCCACAACTTGTTTAGCTCTACACTTAGATGAGGACAAAGACTAGTTAAGCCTGTGATTATAGTTTAGTCCACAATATCTCCCTTACTACTAAGTTTAGGAAACCTTTGTGAATAAAAATGGAGGTATGTTGTGTTTGGTCACAACAACTTGATTAATGCTAAAGGTTTAGAAAAACTTTGTGAATAAAAAAGGAGGGATGTTGTGTTTGGTCACAACAACCTAATTAATACTAAAGATATAGGAAGGTAGAAGAATTACCCTAGTGCAACACACACTTGTAGTGAATGTCATATGTAGAAGCATTACCCCAATAGTCCCCTTCATCTTGATGGTTTCTTTCCTCCTTGTCCTTTTCTCCCAAGGTATTGAGGATTCTAAAGGATTTGCTTGAGACTTATTATTTAATTCTAGATATAGGTACCATACTAATTGGCAATGACATCCCTCAATGAAGGCTAAATTTGGATTCAACGTAATTCTATCTATAATTTTAGATCACCCTATTGATTTTTTCCTTGATCCTTCTATCCACATATAATAAGTAAACATTCTTTCCTCCCTACCTACCTAGGTCATCATTGATTCAGATATGATTCTAGGTTCCACCCATGGCCATGAAAATCATTTGGTTCTTTAAAAACACCCCATCCCAAAGTTAGTGGCATAAGGAACTACGAACATAAGAAGTTGGATTATTCTAAAACTCCCCACCAAAGTACAAAATTCAAACCACAAGGGAAACATAATATTGAAATTGTTCCCATTTTCTTTATCCCAACAAAACATGCTTCATTTTAGGGAATTATGTTATAATCCATACATTTATAGTCCATCCATACTATACTTGCAATAAATGCAAATCTAATACTTAATATAATTTATAAACTGAGTAAATATTTTAAAAACACCTTTATAATATATAAACTACTTTCACCTTAATAATGGTAAGGTATGTAAATATAATAATATAAAATTAATATAAATATATACCATAGTTCATATGTTAAAATATTTAATATAAATAAATATTATAATTCATATATTATATGATTTAATATAACTAAATATATAAACATATTATTTTTTACTTATGCATTATACAAATTAAAATTATAAAAAAAAAGCAACAAATTTATTTAGTAATGAATGGCCATGGCCATGGGCGTGGTGGTTTCATTTTTGTCGAGATTGAACAGACACTCCACATTGTTTAATTCCATTGCAATCTTCATCATGTTCCATTCTTTATTCTTTGGCTTTCGATTAATTATTACTACCACAGATACAAAGGTCGAAACCATTGTGATCCTATTCCTCCATTTTCCAAGGAGCCACGAAAATATTAATCGATAATTTAATAGGTACATAATTGTTATGAGGCATTGACACTAGTGTGGCATCAAAGGCAGGGGAAAATTAATGGTGTTATGGAAATTGTGGAAGAGGAGGACTGGGAGGGTATAATTCTTGTTTAGGGTATGCCATACAGGAATTATAATAAGGGTTATGTTTTCCATTTCCATCAGGGTTCTATGACATGGCATTAGCTAAAAGACGAGGAGGAAATGTAGCTCCCTGCAGACAATGGAGGCTTGGAGATCTTGTGCTCATCAAGGTCAAAGGATTTTCGGCATGGCCAGCTAAGGTATGGCAGTCTATTTTTTATCCCCATTTGTTTTCCCTTATTTGATGTATATGATGTATGTTTTTGGTGTTATTTGCATTTGTGACATCAAATTATATACTTCTTGTTCCCTATTTTAATACTCAGTTGTCGTCCAAGGGTTTGTGTGAATTTTTATGAAAATATCATCCAAGGGTTTGTGTGAATGTTTATATATTTTCATAGGGTTTCATTTCCATTGCACCCATTGCAATGGCTATCCACATCTTTTCCGATTTCTCAATATATGTCGATATTTTCTTCTTAATCCTAGAATTGCAAAACCTAGTTGCTATATAGAGATTCTCTGAAACCTTGCACGAGAAATCAAACCCTATATCAGATATTAGTGTTTAAACTCAAGCAATGGATGCAAGTTTATGTTTTTTTGTGTTTAAACCCAAGCAATGAATGCAAGTTTGTGTTCTTTAAGGTGGAAATTGCTTCTGTCTTATATTTATTATGTGAATACGCATGCATCTATTGGCTGGGCATAAAGTTGGCCCCGCACGGCTATGAATATACCCATGATCTGGCCAATTCCACCAGTATTAGTGCACCCAGATTGAACTAAATCTTTATCACTTTCTATCCTTCTCGCCAGCTAGAAAGACTGAATCTTGTTGTCTGGCCAGATGAAGTGGCGGACTAAAGTGAGTGGTAGACCAGAAAGAATGAATATCGTTGTTCGTCCAGAGGAGTAATGAATAATGGAGTAATAGTGAGATCTTTACCAATTGAAGCTATTGAATCAAAACCACCAAAAGTAGAGGTCAAGGTCTGAGAGACAGTCTAAAAGTTAAAGTCCCTAGTTTTGAAACCGGACGCACGAGTGAGGGTATCATCCGTCTTAAAAACACAAGGATTTCTTTCTAGAAAATGGCCATACAATCAATTTCCCTAGCAAAGAGATTGGAACAGGGAACAATAGGTCTCTCCCCACTACGCTCCATGAGGATTCTATTTTTCATTTGGCTAAGTGCATACTCTCATGTCATAATCACCCAAGACTTGCACCTAGACTTTAACCTGACGAGTAGACTGATATTCAACAACTGAAATACAAAAAATTGCACCTGGACTCTAACCTGACGAGTAGAATGATATTCAACTGCTGAAATACAACAAAGTAGAAATGTCAAAAGCATCTAAGAAATTTTGAAGTGTTTGATGTGTTAATAGTTGGTCATGCATTTATTTGTGTTATAAGAATAATTAAAAACCTC
The DNA here is from genome assembly GCA_001517045.1 of Pseudotsuga menziesii. NCBI lineage: Eukaryota > Viridiplantae > Streptophyta > Pinopsida > Pinales > Pinaceae > Pseudotsuga > Pseudotsuga menziesii. The sequence continues at coordinate 516,827 of LPNX010854886.1, forward strand.
TAGAGTAGTGTTGTGTTTGTGGCTGTACCAGAAGAATCATGTAATTATTTGTGTTATAACAATTATTTAAAACCTCGAATCATGCAATTATTTGTGTTATAAGAATTATTTAAAACCTCGATTGTAGTGTTGTGTTTAAGAATCATGCAGTTATTTGCGTTACAAGATTTATTAAAAACCTCGAGTATAGTGTTGTGTTTAAGAATCATACAATTATTTGTGTTATAATAATTATTAATAGAGAAAAACTTTATTTGTGTTATAAGAATTATTAAAAAACTCTATTGGTATTGTTGTGTTTGTGACTTGTGTCGAAACCATCAAATATCAATTGATGGCTCCTCTCTGACTTCAAAATTTAGGATCATTTTGAAAAGATCTAAAATGTATCAGTCAATTGACGTCTTGCAATCATTTCACTTCAACTTCACTTGACAAATCGGTGCATCCTACATAATTAGCAGTAATCTTGGCAATGCTGAGAAACACCTCCAAAATACCTCTCTCTGCACTAGTTCTCCAGGAATATGAGACCATCCACAGAAGCCAATCAAAATGATCACGACTTCCTTTACAATGATGGCATATAAGGCTGCGGCCTTAATATTCTAAACAAGTAATCATGTATCTCTGGTAGTAAGCATTCTACAAGGGAACGGTAGCTGCACATAAAATTGATTATAAAAATTTAGATAGATCCCGAAAAGTGCCTGGTTCTCACTGTAACTATTCATTTATGTAGAAGTTTTCCTTACCCAAACATGTTAGACATCTATTCATGGTGCTCCAGAAAGTACAGAACACACATATGACCCAAATAAGTTTCATGATATGACTCAGCAAGATCATTTATAATTGCAAAATTATCCAAAGTAAGGTCCTAAATAGAAAACACAGATCTCGGTGCTGAGGCTGGCCAATATCATAAAAAAAGGAAAAACCGCAATGAAATAAAATAATACCTGTGCAATAGAATATTCACACAAACGTTCGAAGCCTTCTAAAAGATATTGATCAGCAGCTCTCAGGAGGTCTTGTGCAATATCTGTTGTCATCTCTACTGTACCAGTGTATATAAATCTAACAACAATACCCCCATCAGAATCATCAAACATTCTTGGATAAAACATATTTGAGTTCTAACATGTCATAATTTCTTTCATATTCAGCTTGAACTCTTTATAACAAGAATGAATCCTTCGTTATTTCCATAATCAAAACATAGAAGAAACCATAAGATTACCTCATCATTAGTTCAAAGACTTCCTAGGTTATATTTGGAATTTCAATATCCTTTGCCTCTTTTTCCTATTGAAGGTTAACAAATTTATCCCGAAATAATTTCTAGTTATTGTTTGAAGCCACAGTGCACTTATCATGTTTGACAATATCAAACTTGAGGGTAAACAATGTAGTTTACAATAACATCAAAGTATATCACTTGAATTTTATAGGAATTAGAAAATGAGAGACATGCCATATTTAAGATAACCACTTATATCTCATGCCAAAACAAAATGACACTCATACCCGGTAGCCACCATGAAACATAGCACGAAATGCATATATTGTTTGCATTTGTTAGAGTAAAAACAACATTCTATAATAACTCATTCAATATTTCTAGAAATATTTATCTTAAATTTTCCATAGAAACCAATTCAGCCTCCTTTGAGTAGCTATCTCCTTTCAAAGATCTAATGATATGTCATTTACAATAAACTTATTAAATGTGTTACTGCATAATGTCACTCACCTTCCACTAAAAAGGTAACATCTGATAAAGTATGACTGTTGGCATCTGATCCATAGTAGAGAGAGTTGGATGTTCTATAGAATGTTATGACTAGCCATTGTTTGAATGCTCTGTGTTAGATACATAGATCATTGTTTCCAGAGTTGTCTGAATCTACAATTGCACTCTCATTTTTTTGGATTAAATCATTTTTCCTTGTCAAAGGACATTGAACCTCTCTCCTTTGAATGAGTTTCCTATGGCTTAGAAATTATCTTGGTCTAAACAGATTTCTTATCTATAGGATTAACAAAGGCTGCATTGCACAAATTTTATCTTGGTTATGTATAATCAGGTGTAATTTGAACCAAGATGGCTTTATTTAACCATCTTTGTTTATAGTCTTTTGGAGATAGGAACTGGATGTAGTTTGAAGTTTTGAACCTAAGGTGGATCTATTTACCAGACTATTTGCATACTCTCTTGGAGGTGAGAAGAGTGTAGGAATTACATAATTGGTTTAGACTTATCAGAGTATCAGATTTAAGGAATAGAGATCTATCTCATGAAATACTAAAGGTGCCTCTCCATGCGAAAAACTAACTTTATAAAATGAAAATCATGGGGACCATTGACTGTTTGTGTTTGCAAGTACTATAACTAGGAATCTAGAGAGATATCCATCTAAACAAGTAAATGTTGCATATTTTCATCTACGAAAGACTTGATAATCATCAATAGATAAGTGATAGCTCCAATATCCGAAAACATATGAAATTTATGAGATTTTTTTGTCAAAACTAGGGTGATAAAAACATGATTATAGAGATATTAAGACTAGTAGTTACGAACTACATTACTTCCAAGACTTGAGTACAAATTATCCGGAATAGATCAAAAGGCATAGTGAAACAATAACCTTACCGGTAGAACAATTTCAAGCTACCTTATGATCTCTTCCCCTTAAACCAGAAATAAATTATGGGTTTCTAAAACAATGACATTTTCAAAATTCCTTAAAATGGAAAAAATTCATGTATATGTAATTTGTATTGTTTTTAACTATTTGTAAATATTAAAATAAAATTTAGGGAGTAATAAGCAATCCACAATTAGTAACATTGTGTGTATTTTTAATATTTAACATTTCAGGTTGTTGAAATGGCATAAATAATATGTATGTATTTTTTATTTATAACTTTTAAATTGAATTATTCACATTCAGGCATAAAAATCTATTCAATGTATTTTTGGAACTAGGCTTCCACTTATCACGATGAGGCTAATGCTCAAACTTGTTGCTTTTTGGCTAAGCAACTCATTGGATGTTTTCGAGAATGTTTTGATTTGCCATTGTTTGAGTTCTCTTTGTGGTATGATTTGATTTGGAATTGTTTGAATCAATTTATTAGAATCGGATTGGTCATCAAACCAGCGAAGCCCAAAATGTGAACCGGACCAGAACCGGTAAAAAATCGGGTAAAAAACCGGCTGACTAAAAAATACATAAAATATTCATATTTTGCAAAAAAAAATATATATGTATGTGCATACATATGAATCCAAACCATTAATACAGAAATATGCAAAGTTTCTCATATATATAGCAAATATGGGTGCAAATATCCAAAATAGCACCTAGTGCAATACATCTCTGAGGTTCTGAACCATAGTACATTAACAAAGAGGCTCCAAAGTACGTCAGCAAAGTTTTATTTTCTGTTTTTTCTTTAAATTAAGTTTTGTTAGTCCCCAGTCCATGACGGTTCAGGCCGGTTCTGTACCCGGTTTGGAAAAAAATCCGGTTTGATGATTTTTGTTTGCTGACCGGACCGTCCAACCCTATAAACCGGTTAGACTGGTCGATTTTCCTGGTTCCAGTCCGGTTCCGATAACACTATTTTGAATTCTCTTTGTTAGACTATTGTTTCCAAAACTCCCCGAATTTACACTTGCACTTTCAAATTTGTTTAGGATTTATTTTTTTTGCCTTATTGTATAGAAAAGGTGAGGATGTAGCATTCCTTCCTATTGTTTTCATTTCATATCAGAGATTGCTTTGAATGAACAATGAAAAGAATCCATATCTTTCTATTAAAAGTAATGTACTGGTGGATCTAGAGTGCAATTTGAATAGAAAGAACCTAAAGAGCACTTTAACTCTTACTACAACATTGAAGACAATACATGTCTCTGGTTGAATATTGCTAGCAGATCTTTATTTTCAGTCATCTTTGAATAATATTAATATGAGAAGTACTCTTTCCAACATAAATTATGGGATCATAGTAGAGAGAGTTGGATGTTCTAGAGAATGATATGACTTACCATTGTTTGAATGATGTGTTAGAAACTTAGATCACTGGTTCCAGAGCTGTTTGAATCTACACTTGCACTCTCATTTTGTTTGGATTAAATCTTTTTTCCTTGTCAAAGGACATTGAATCTCTCCTTTTAATGAGTTTCCTAGGGCTGAGAAATTATGTTGGTCTAAACAGATTTCTTGTCTATAGGATTAACAAAGGCTGCATTACACAAATTCTATCTTAGTTATGTATAATCAGGTGTAATTTGAACCAAGTTGGATTTATTTACCCATCTCTGTTTATACTCTTTTGGAGATAGGAACTAGATGTAGTTTGAACCTAAGGTGGCTCTATTTACCAGTCTATTTGCATACTCTCTTAGAGATGAGAAGAGCATAGGAATTACCAAACTGGTTTAGAGTTATGAGAGTATTAGATTTGAGGAATGGGGATCTATCTCATGAAATACTAAAGGTGCCTCTCCATGCGAAAAACTAACTTTATAAAATGAAAAGCACGAGGACCATTGATTGTAGGAGTTTGCAAGTACTATAACTAGGAATCTAGAAAGATATCCATCTATACAAGTAAATGTTGTATACTTTCATCTACCAAATACTTGATAATCGTCAGCATATAAGTGATAGCTCCAATGTCCGAAAACATATGAACTTTATGAGATTTTTTTGCAAAACTAGGGGGATAAAAACATGATTAGAGAGAGATTAAGACTAGTAGTTAGGAACTACACTACTTCCAAAATTTGAGTACAAGTTATCCGTAAGAGATCAAAAGGCATAGTGAAACAATAACCTTACAGGTCGAGCAATTTCAAGCTACCTTTTGTTTGAGGGATTTAGGAAATTTAATGCATTGATATTTGATATATTTAAATGAACCAACTTCAAATTTATTTTTCAAAAAGAAAATTCATATCTTAAAGGTAGTCCTATTTTCAATTATGCAGATTCTCCCAGGGTCCTTTGAAATAGCCTTTCTTCTCATAAAAAGATCCTTTCAGATCCACTTCTATTACAAAAACCAAAAATCAATAAGCTACTAGGATTTCACTATCAGAATTTTACACTGGAAATAACTAATAAAGAGAGAAATCCATATTGGAAATCTGAGCCCCTTCTCAAAATTCCTGAATAGTTAGGGACCCCTCCTGCATTGGCACAACCTCTTTAGAGATGATCAACACTTGTATTGAAATCTCTTAATATATTTATTATTGATGAAGGAATTCTCATCAAAAAGTTGTTTGATCTCCAGCTTCCAGATTCATTATTGGAGCTATAATAGAATATTCTTAAATATGCATCTGTTATGTGCCTAGTCCATCAAAATATTGGAATCTCTATAGACCTGCAAATGTTTACATTCTTTTTCCTTTGCAACCTTCATCAGAATTCAAAGGCCATAAAACTCATCTCTATTGTTTGTCCCTTGTTCTGCAACATACTTCAAAAGAAAATAATGAGAAGAATTAATGTGTAGAATGGACCCTGCAAAGCACATTCTTGGATGTCCTTTACAAGCCTTATTGTAGAAACCTCGAGCTTTTTTATGATCAATGCTAGATTTGATTTCTCTAGAATTCTCTAATATTTTTCTCTTAAAGGATTTTCAACTGCCTTTAAAGGAGACCCAAATTTTATGGGCTTCCGGGGTTGTATTTAGTTTCATTCCTTGAAAATCATACTATTTTTCAAAAGCCACAAAGCAAGGAAAAACCTTGAAAGCTTTAGCCATTAGAAAAAGACAATCAACCAAATTTTACTGATCCCATTTGTTTGTTCCAAAAATATTTGTAATAATTCATTCTAGGAAGCCTTAGATAAAGGATAATAGACCAATACATGATACATTGTTTCCTCACTACATTTACACAAGATGCACCTGCCAGGGGCCCAGGACCATTCAAATTCCTTTTTTGTCCATTGTCCCATGCAAGCCAAAGAAAAAGCCTTTATTTGGGAGGACTTTCCAAATTCCTAACAATTTTACATCACCAAGCTATTTCTTTTGACGTAATTCCTCCACCCTTAATGAGTATCCCAGTTTGGTTGTATACTCACCTGTTTCTTTATTTTTAGACCATTTAATTATGTCCTCTACATTTTCTCCTTTAAGGTTCAATGCTTCTAGTGATTTCCAATCTTGAGACGATGGATTATATCCATTAGGAATTGCTTCCTCTTTTAGAAATAATATTCCAAATTAATGAATATTTTATAAGAGATTTTGACATATTACATATTGAAAGAAGAAAAATTTAAAGCAATTTTTATTAGAAGGCATATGATGTGTGTGTGTGTAAGCACACTAATGTAGATCCATCTTAACTTCAGATCTTTTAACCAAAGAGAAAGAAGAGGAATTTAAAGCAATTTTTATTAGAAGGCATATGACGTGTGTATGTGTAAGCACACCATTGTAGATCCATCTCAACTTTAGATATTTTAACCAAAGAGAAATTTGCATTTTAGTTTTTGGATCCCTCTCGATGCCTTATAGATATGATGTTAAGATGAATCTATGTTGGTTATGATATAGTTGTATCATTTGAAACATTTAGTGTAATTTCTACCTTTTTTTCTTCAAGGAAATCCTTGCAGGGAAGCCAATGGATGTTTTCCACTTTTAAGGATGGAATACATAGTAATCCTATAGGCATATGTTATAGCGGATTTCACCACATTAGGTGAATCACACATTGTATGGCCTTCCCCTGTCCCGCTGCACACTCATTAGCCCCTATGGACCACTTTTTGTCTTTTGATGTATCATCGACCATCCCTAAAAACATTAGAAAAATGATATACACGGCATTTTCCCCGATAACCGCATACATACGCGGATATTCCCTCTATAGTCGCGTACATCGGGATGTGTACATAATCCAAAATCCTTTTGAGCATTCCTTGTCTTCGATCCGACTCATATGACTCCTGGCCTTCCATATGCCTTGAGATCACACAGATTCGACCTTTCAGTATCACTTTGAAAAGCTATATAAGGAACCCTTGAGACATTGAAAGCATAAGAGAGAATTGAGAGTACCGAAACTATAGTCCATT